>WURS02451386.1:0-14180 GCA_011762765.2 Rhinocypha anisoptera
AGATACGTAGAGAAATGGATAGGCAGAGAGGTAGATAGATAGAGAGGTAGAGAGATGAATAGGCAGAGAGGTAGATAGATAGAGAGGTAGAGAAATGAATAGGCAGAGAGGTAGATAGGTAGAGAGATGGATAAGTAGAAAGGTAGAGAGATGAATAGGTAGAGATGGATAGGTAGATAGGTAGATACGTAGAGAAATGGATAGGCAGAGAGGTAGATAGATAGAGAGGTAGAGAGATGAATAGGCAGAGAGGTAGATATGTACTTATCCCGTGTGCATTTTCCAGACGCAGAAAATTATTTTCTTTTCACAGTGTATTTTCTAGAAGCTGAAAAATCTCTGCTTTTCATAGTGAAACGACAACGTGAAAGTCGATCACGCAGAAGAGAAGAGACCAAGAACAAAGTGCTGAAAAAAATTAGAATCGGACTTGTGTGGCTCGATCTATTCAAGACAGGGAAGTGATTAGAATTGGAAAGTGTGACAAAGCAGTGTTGAGTGTCAACCAATAGTTGATGCTAATATGATTGATTTTGGTTATCTATTCTATGATTGTGCAGATTATTTTAGCACTATTTGGAGTTAAATTAGTTTACGTTGAATACAATTCTAGCTGCAAAGAACTTATCACGTTGCCCATCCAAACGAGGAGTGGCCAATCGATGCTCAATATGTGATCAATTTGCTTCGATCCGAAGAGGAGTTTGTGGTCGAACGATCGGCAGTCTACTACTTTCGGGTCCGTGATAACAGATTCGTAATTAAATTTTACCTTTGACTGAGAGAACCTTTAAAGGACGCGTGAATAATGTTGGCTACTCTAGTTACTACTTTTCAGTGCTCACCGAATCAAAAATTAGAACGGAAACAGCAAAACATAAACACCATTCCCAAACACTCAAAAAGTGTTGCTAACAAACCCGTTCTCGAACAAATCAAAAGGAGGCTTCTTTCACGAACGGTCCAAATCCACAGTTCAAAGGTTCATTTCTAAACTTCCGTTTGTGTCGACCTTTTACGAATGGCTTCAATCACCACACGCCTACCGTTTCACGGGTTTCGCCAAAGACAAACACGCTTCAATCGATTCTTTTGCTCACCCAGTTGGCATGGTGGCAATCACACCATTGAGTCTTTGGGCAAGATACCAGCAAAATGCCAATGATCTATTGTTAAAAAAAAGAGTTGACTCAATAATGGAAGGATCTGAGGAGAGTACTAGATGAAGATTTTGCCCATAATCAACAACCAAATTTGACAACTACCAGACTAACAGTAGAAGAACACTTATCGGAAATACGTGTCTTTGTACATACCAAGAAAAACACAATAACCGAAACTTCAAAATTAGGCACAAAACATTTAATAGATTTCAATGGTGATTCATTAATGTGAACGTGCTTTAGTGGTCAAGTACCAACTCTCTTGATCATCAATGTGGATTTCAGGAAAGATAAAGGTTTCGAAATGTCGATGCCTCGTCAAGGCATTGAGTATTGATGTTAAGAAACATTTGTCACACATCAATATTGTGAAAGAAAAAGCACTTACGCAGAAGTTTATAAAGAACACCAAAGCAGAAACTCAGTTTACACTGGTCATTAATCAACATTGATTGCAAATGTCCTTATGCCTAAAATTACGTTCACATCAACTTTGCAAAATTAGAGTGATTAATCTATCATCTCTAACCTATAAGAAGCTAGGGACTCTAATAAACAAACTAGATGCTTCCGCAACTCAACAACAACAGTTAGCTGATCTGTTTTGCAAGGCACAGGATATCTATCGACACGCAGAGAAACAGTTTGAAAAGGACTGAATGGTGAACAGGAGGAAGTATTATTATACGTTTGATGATCGCGATTTAGGGTTTCAAAAAGAGTAAACCGCTTAATAAAAAAAGAATTTGTCAACTCTGCAATAATCTTTGCTCGCAAGATGTTGCACAATATTTCCAACAAATTATATTCCAACAAAATAATTCTGACACTCTTGATGGAATTTCTGAAACTAACTCCTGTGAAACCACTTATTCTGTTCGACACAAAAAAAACAAGTGGTATATTTAGATTGGGTTAATACACATCTAAATGGTGATAGCAACTTAAAAAATTTTCTATTGATTTGAAAAGCAAAAAACTCTATGAAAAAAATAATAAAATTATTATGTATGTAAAAAAATTAACCATTTTTATCCAAACACTATTGATGACGCACTATTAACTATCAATCTAGATCTATCAACTACGGCTCTATACAACTTTTAAGAAAAACCTTCTTGATTTGTAACTTCTAAATCAACTATTCCTACTCTAAAGTTATTGACTTTTCTTTAAAACTGACTAAAATGTATTTAAACACTTTCTCTCTCACTAGAGCCTACCTAAACTATGTTAACCCTTTTCATATAGTCTATATTGTTATATTATTATTATTGTTGTATTCCTTTTCTTTTTCTTTAAGACACAATTACTTCATACGGTGTTATTGTTTATTTTAATAAACTTGTGATATATATTAAATTTCTAATTTTTTTTATAAATCACCAAAAGTTTTTTTGTGCTCGCTATTGTTGTTTGCTATGCTCATACTCATTTCGCTCGCCGCTATTTAAATTAATTATTTTGATTTCATTGTTGACATTTTTTCCTGGCTACAGCAGGCTTCGTCATGAGCGCTGAATTTTGATTGTTTCAGGAATAAAGAAATTGAAATTCGACTAAATCAGTATTAATGAAATTGAGATTCGACTAAATCAGGATTAATGCAATTGAAATTCGACTAAACCAGTATTAATGAAATTAAAATTTGACTAAATCAGAATTAATTAAATTGATTTTTGATTAAGCCAGGAAAAAAATTGAAATTTGACCAAACATTCGGAACCCATGACCTTTGAAGCAATATTGAAATATATCTCAAATTAACCCACAATGAGGGTTTTTGGGGTAAAATACAATTTCTTTAGTTAAAGTGAGATGAGAGTTATTGAGAGTTTAAATTTTATTTTTCCTATTGAAGTTTATGAGAAGTGGGTCAAATTAGTTTTTTCTTTAGATTCCATAAGCAACACAGTCATCTGGTAATGTGCCGTGGACTAGCTTTACCTTACCCTCAATTGACCTAACCGAGGTGACCGCTTTAGTGGTCACCGAGGCATAGGACATTCTTTACATCTTACCCAAAGCAAAAATAAAAAACAGTCTGAATGTGAGAAGGGCAATTCTTTTATTTATCTTAATTTATTAAATTTGGTTTTGTAAAGGGTTAAGACCGGACCGTGCCTCAAAACCGCTAATACGGTCACCTTGGTTAGGTCAATTGGGGTATGGTGTAAAGACCGTCTTCTTTAAGCCACTCAATTATGTTGTCTATCGAGTGATTTTGAATTGGTGAGGGTCGATGAGAATGGTATGCTGGCCTGAACTGGGAAGTTGCTTCCGCACAAGTCCCTGGCCGACATTCAAATTGTGTTGCGGTATCTGGTGTTGCCAAATTTACCCAATTTAATAGTTGCATAGAAACACATCCTGGGCGAGATTGGAGAGAAGACTGGCGAGAAGACTTCAAACATGATTGTAAAATGGCGATCCCGAGCGTGTAAGAGAGATCATTTCCGGTGTGGGTTTCACCGAACTCTCCGAATTACTGGTCTTGCCGACCGCTAGTATCCAAGCTTGATTCGGTCAGGGATGGAAATTTCTTCTTTCCTCATAATCTCAGGAACCTTTTTTTTGCCCGCTTTCTGTTTTGGCAAGCTTCGATTAACACCCTGGAATGATCTGTTCAATTTGATCAAGTAAACTCTCAGGCCAAAAGAGCCAAACAATGCACACCTCGCACGGATCAGAAAAGTTCTTGATGATGTTCTTCTCTCGGGAGGTGTTGGAGATCATTTCGAAAAAGTGAAGTAATAGATTTCCTGGGTACATATCGGCATTCTTGATATCCAAGACGTGTGCGAGAAGTACTTCAATATGCCAAAGTAGGAGTACTTGACAGTCTTTGGTGTAGTTTCGAATCATTCGAAGTAAAAGACTGAAGAATGAGTATCACTTCCTCATCTCCTGGTGCCAGCTTGATTTTCTAATGACAAAAGGAGAAGATGACAAAACGAGAAGAGAATATGACGCGTTTCGGTTGTAAGTGACTGCCTTTTATATCAAAGGAACAGGAAAATCACAACCAACTAATTGATTTAATTGTTTAATCAATTATTACAAAACAAATAATCCACAAACTAATTAAATTATTAATTGATTGAATAAATCATATTATTTAACTTAACTTAATAGAATGTGTAAAGAAAAAAATGTTTAAAAGATAGGTAGATAGGGGAATAGATAGATAAGTGGAAAGGTAGAAAGATTGAGCGAAAGGCAGAGAGTGATTCAATGGGAGATAGAAGAGCGAAAGGCAGAGAGTGATTCAATGGGAGATAGAAGAGCGAAAGGCAGAGAGTGATTTAATGGGAGATAGAAGAGCGAAAGGCAGAGAGTGATTCAATTTGAGATAGAAGAGCGAAAGGCAGAGAGTGATTTAATGTGAGAGAGTAGAGCGAAGGGCAGAACAATTCAGATGAGTAAGAGTAGAGAGAAAATCATGGAGTGCCACTATGCCTGTGATCCGACTAGCCCAACTCTTACACTATAGGCCATTTTGCATGTAAACCGGCGGCCGTTTGTGCCTGTTGTACGTGCCATTACTCACGGGAAAGCACGTAGTGTTGGGTTGCGCGCTAAATCAGCCTAGCGACATTCTCGAACGTTCCCAAACGAGCAGACTCGAGCCAAAAGCACTACCAGAGAGAGGGAGATAAAATGAACAAAAACACTTCAGCCAAAAGCACTACCAAAGCTATCTTGGCTAGATTAGCTTGCTGTGTGTGATATGATCAACAACAAAACTGCGTCATCGTTTTGTCTTTAGCTTTTGGGGGGTGATTTGGAACGCACTTCCAAACCACTTTAAGTTTGGAAAGTCTTCTTGAATACCCAAAGTAATTTTATTTGAAATTTTTTTTGACGATGGATCGCGAAATCGGCGACAGGCCGGTGCATAGAGCACGAGTCGGTGTGTACCGAGCAGTTTTCGAAACCCAACCTCATCGATTGAGAGCTATTCTCTCTGGACCTTCGAATCCGGTGATTGATGAGTATCCTGAAGAAATCCTTCAACTTTATAGATTCTTTCGGGACAACAACGAAGTTTACTTCACTCGCAATCAACTAGAAGGCCTCTACGATCTAGCCATATCTTGCCATGAGATGTCATTGATTCGATTCATCGAGCGAAGACTTCGGGAGTGGAATATTTGGCAACCGGATGTCTTTCTCACTTTCTCGCTAAATGTGAGATGTCTTTTTGCCGTTTCGGTGACTGTCACCACAAAGAATGTAGAGAAACTACTTGCACTAGCCAATGCTGGGGACGGTGATACTATGGCTTCCCATTTGTTGCAGCAGAAGTGCGACCAATTTCTATGCAAACTTGCAAAGTTTAGGATTTTGAGTCAAAATCAAAGCAACAATGCAATTTGCCGACTCAAGGAAATTATCATCAACATGTTACAGGTAAGTTTACGAATTACAATTTTTGGTCGCTCAAATACCATTCAAATCTTCAATCAGTTTTGAAACAACGCTAATTAGAAATTTCCCATGTTATCTCTATGGGGGGTTTTTCAACATTTGCTTTATCTCAAAAACGCTCCGTTAGATCTGGGATAAAACTTATTACAAAAATAAGACTCTGCCAGTTGGTTTAACCTATGCTATTCACTTATTTGGGAAAATTTGAGTTTTGATGTTACGCTTATTTGAAATTTCCCATGTTATCTCTATGGGGAGGTTTTCAAAATTTGCCTTATCTCAAAAATTCTTTATTTGATTTGAATGAAACTTTTTACAAAAATTAAACGCATTATACTGGTTTACTAGATAATATTCAGATATCTGAGAAAATTTGAGTTTTGATGTTACGCTTATTTGAAATTTCCCATGTTATCTCTATGGGGATTTTTCGAAATTTGCTTTATCTCAAAAATTCTTTATTTGATTTGAATGAAACTTTTTACAAAAATTAAACGCATTATACTGGTTAACCAGATAGTATTCACATATTTAGGAAAATTCCAGTTTTGATGTTACGTCTATTTGAAATTTCCCATGTTATCTCTATGGGGATTTTTCAAAATTTGCCTTATTTTAAAAATTCTTCATTTGATTTGAATGAAACTTTTTACAAAAATTAAACGCATTATACTGGTTTACCAGATAATATTCAGATATCTGAGAAAATTTGAGTTTTGATGTTACGCTTATTTGAAATTTCCTATGTTATCTCTATGGAGGTTTAACAAAATTTGTCTTATTTCAAAAATTCTTCATTTGATTTGAATGAAACTTTTTACAAAAAAAATAGAACGCATTATACTGGTTTACTTTGGTGACTTTGTTTACATTTGGAGAGTGATTAATAGAATGAAAGCGTGAAGGCGTGAAAAGGATAGTAAAAATGAGAGAGGGATAGGAAGAAAGTGAGAGAGAGATAGAAAGAAAGTGAGAGAGAGAGAGAGGGAGAGAGAGAGAGAAACAATGAGAGAGAGAGAAAGAGGTAGAAACAAAGAGAGAGAGAGAGAGAGTGGGATAGAAACAAACAGAGAGAGAGAGAGAGAGAGAGAGAGAGAGAGAGAAATAACGAAGAAAGGAATAGAAAGAGAGAAAGGAACGCTCGAATTTCTTTCGTAACTAATCGAATTCTCAACCGATTCGATTCGAATTTCTTCCTCTTGTAAAAAAAATAATAAACTTAATCAACAAATTAAATCTTTTATTTTTGGTTTCCAGACATCCGACAACAGATTCTGGTCTACCTACACTCGGTGGGTCAACAATTTGCACCGTGACAGTCTGAATTCGGATAACCAATTTCCACTTTTTGAAATTCTACTCGACTACTTTGATCTTTGCGCTTCTTATCCGCCTTGTCTACTTGATGTGTGGACTTTGGAATCTCTGGTTGAAGTCATTAAACTTCAACTTTCATGGGTAAGATTAACATATACCACAATTATATCCAAAAATATCCAATCAGATTCCCCTCTTTCTCTCTCTCTCTCTCTCTCTCTCTCTCTCTCTCCCTCTCTCTCTCTCTCACTCTTTCTCTCTCTCTCACTCTCTCTCTTTCTCTCTCTCTCACTCACTCTTTCTCTCTCTCTCATTCTCTTTCAATCTCTTACTCTCTCTCTCTCAATCTCTCTTACTCTCTCTCACTTTCTCTCTCACACACTCTCTCACACTAACTCACTCACTCTCTCTCTCTCTATCACTTTCACTCTTACTCTCTTCTTCTCACTCACTCACTCTCTCTCACTCTCTATCACTTTAACTCTTACTCTCTTCTCACTCTCACTCTCACTCTCACTTTTACTCTCCCACACCCTCTCTCTCACTCTCACTCTCACTCTCACTTTTTCTCTCGCTCGCTAACTCTCTCTCGCTTTCTCTCTCTCTCTCTCACTCTCATTCACTCTCTTTCAATCTCTTACTCTCTCTAGCTTTCTATCTCATTTTCACTCTCACTCTCACTTTTACTGTCTCCCACACCCTCTCTCTCACTTTTTCTCTCGCTCGCTAACTCTCTCTCTCGCTTTCTCTCTTTTCTCTCTCTCTCTCTCTCTCTAGCTTTCTCTCTCACTCTCACTCTCACTCTCACTTTTACTGTCTCCCACACCCTCTCTCTCACTCTCACTCTCACTTTTACTGTCTCCCACACCCTCTCTCTCACTCTCACTCTCACTCTCACTCTCACTTTTACTGTCTCCCACACCCTCTCTCTCTCTCACTTTTTCTCTCGCTCGCTAACTCTCTCTTGCTTTCTCTCTCTCTCTCTCTCTCTCTCTCTCTCTCTCTCTCTAGCTTTCTCTCTCACTCTCACTCTCTACTGATAATCTTAAGATTGAATGGGATTAAGTAAATATAGTAAATATATAAAGTAGGATAGATATAAATAGTTCTAATTCTAATGTGTGTTTTGTATTTTATTTTATTTTATTTTTTTTATATAAGTTTCGCAAAACCCGCGTCTCCTTAGATACTTTAGATACCAAGTTTTTGAAACGTTTCCAGAAGTGTATCGACACACTTGACCAACACCGGGAACAATTTGGCGATTTGTGGCGTTTGTTTTGCATCAATTTGGCGGATCGCCACCAATTTGGAATTCGTTTCTGTCGTTTCGGCTTGTGGAAGCCAGTGGAAAATGTGACCATCGAGTGGAAAACTATGCTCTCGCACTGGGAGAAACTGGGACCCGATTTTGTCCAACGATTTGCAATCAATTTTTGTCCTTGGCTTGAGAATTTGAACAAATTTTGTCAATGGCCATTATACTTTCTGTGCAACAATCCAGCTTATGTTTCCTTTTTTGAAACTCTTGCTCGAACCGAGTATATTGCTCAACGTAAGCGGAGTCTTGGCGAGAAGATTCTCGAATCCCACTGGCTTATGTTTGAAATTCGAGTTAGAGCTCCCGTTCTGGGACAGTTCTATTTTGATGACAATCTCGAAGAACATCTTTTTGATGTGATCAAAGTGGAAGGATTCCGTTTTAAATCCCGTGAAATGCGCCGTGTGGTCGGCGATTTAAGCAGTGGAAAGTCGCGTTTGGTCGATTTGGAGTCCAAATTTGCCGAATACGTTCATCTGGACTTTTACGACATCGCCATCTATATCAACCTGTTTTCGCCACGTCCCAAAATGATGATGGTTGTGGGAAAACTGTTGGCCAAAGAAATCGAGACTCGTTATTGTCAGCCCAAGTTTTTTAAAACAATTGGTTCTACTTTGGCAATTGACGCTTTGAAGAAGGTTGACGGTTTTGCCTATTTGGACCCATGTCCACTTTGGGCGTTGTTCGCCTTCTACGATCAGGCCCAAGAGTATCGAGAGCAGATCTTGGAGCCGCGCAACTTTGACCAATACGTGACGCATCGCATACGAACGGATGGCTTTGACTTTGCATGCGAACACAAGGGAATGCAGCGTATCGTCGATTGTCTCGCAATGAACGAACCACGGTATGTGAAGTTTGAGTTGGAATTTGCCCAAAACGCTCGATTAACTGAGCAAAATGTGGAACTTTTTGCGCGCAAGTTCAAAACACGACCTCAAATGTTGGAAGCGCTGAAATGGTTCGAATCGCAACAGAAACGTGAGGGAAATTCTGTTGCTGATCCCACTTCCACCAAAAAGCAACGCACCGAATAACAACAGTTACAGAGCAACCAATATAACCAACGTTTATTTTATTCAAATATTCATATTCATATTATAAATTACGTATAAATATAAATTTAACACAAATAAAATTACTTTTAAAATAATATTGTGTGATTTTATTGGGAAAAAGTAAAGTGAAAGTCAGAGAAAGTCAATTGGATATAGCAAAGCGAAAAGCCGAAAGGTCCACCACTCCATGATTTTCTCTCTACTCTTACTCATCTGAATTGTTCTGCCTTTCGCTCTACTCTTTCCCATTAAATCCCTCTCAGCCTCTCGCTCTACTCTTTCCCATTAAATCCCTCTCAGCCTCTCGCTCTACTCTTTCCCATTAAATCCCTCTCTGCCTCTCGCTCTACTCTTTCCCATTAAATCCCTCTCAGCCTCTCGCTCTACTCTTTCCCATTTGAATCTAAACTGATCACCCTGTTTTAACCTTCAATGTTACTGTCTCGAAAATGACTCGTACAAATGGAATTTCAAATATATTTGCCTAATTAGATCAATGTGTGTGTGTGTGTTTGTAGTTGTAGTTGTGTGTATATATATATATATAAAATTATGCTATTCGATCGAACCATTTAATCAATCAATCAAAAAATCACAAGAGATGGGAAAACTGGCTATTTTAACACTTTTGTTGTCTCTTTTTGTCATCAGTTTTGAATCATCAGGTAAGTTTTTGGATTTTTTTAAAATAAAATATTTAGATTAAATAATAAATATATAAAAAGTGATGCTAAAAAATTATTTTTTTAGCATAAATTTAGGTAGACAGAATTCTCTAATTTTCTCGAATGTCATTCGAAAATTTTGAATTTTTAGAATTGGATATGAAAATTTGAAAATTTCCAAATGTTTTTTAAAACTAATTTTAAAATTTTGATTTTTACCCCAAAACAATAGTGTAGTGTAAAAAAACTAATTCTAATTCAATTTTAAAATACAACTAATTAGTTTTTTTGAGTACAAATTTACTTTATTGTTTTGAATGTTTTCTCTACACTCTATTGTTTTAGATAGAAAAATTTTAGAAAATTTAGAATCAAATTACGGAAATATATTTGACAGTTTTCAAATTTTCATACTCAATTCTACATATTCTAAACCTTTTGAATGACATAAAGAATATTCTAGAATTTTTCCTACTAAAATTTAGGCTAAATTTGGCATCACATTTTATTTTTCATATGTAAAAATAAAGAGTGATGCCAAAAAACAACGTTTTTTAGCCTAAATTTTGGCAGGACGAATTCTCTAATATTCTTTATATCATTCGAAAGTTTAGAATATGTAGAATCGGATATGAAAATTTAAAAACTGTCAAACATTTTTAACTGTCCCAATTTGATTCTAAAGTTTCAGTTTTTTTTTTTAAAAAAATAGTGTAAAAATAATTCTAATTTAATTATAATACAACTAATTAGTGTTTTGACAAATCTCCATTGTTTTTAGTGTTTTCTACGCTATTGTTTTGGCAAAAATCAAAACTTTAGAATCAAATTTGGGATAGTTAGGAATATTTCTTTCTTCGGGATAGTTAGGAAGCTTTCCAATTTTCATATTCGATTCTACATATTCTAAACGTTTGAATGACATAAAGAATATTAGAGAATTTTTCCTACCAAAATTTAGGCTAAAATTTGCATCACTCTTTACATTTTCATTTTTTCTAGGTTATCTCTCATTTCAAGAAAAGCTTTGATTTTTGTTTTAGTAATTTAATTGTATATGTTTTATTTTAAAATTTTAAATTAAGTTTTATTTTACTTTTTGGGGCAAATTAGCTATTGAGTTCAGATGCCACTTTCCTATGCTTACCAGGTAATGTTCTTTCTCAATGTCAGATTATAGCCAGACAATATTTTTAACCCTTTCGCTCCCAAAGGGACGTATGTGTCCCGCTCATTCAATTGGCGATATAAGGCTTATCTGTTTCTGATAATCTTTGGGATCGAAAGGGTTAACATCAGTGCAACATTGCTAACATTGAACTAATATTGGACAAAAAATTATGACAAAATTTTTAAGATTTTCAAAAAATAAACCTAGATGGCAAGCAAAAAACTGGGCAAAGCAGTGTCACATCTTTGGCACCTATACTGGAGACCTCCGGGAAGTGCCTTTGAAACCCTGTCAGCCCTAACCGCCTCTAGCTGGCATCTGTCACCCGAACATCTACACCAGTGGATCCGTTCGAATCAAAAGTCTCCACTGTTGCCACAGAAAAGCCCCTACCCAGTACGTCTATGGGTGGAAAATTTTGTCCTTGGCTCGCAGGCTTTTCGGTTCTTTCTCTACGCTGCTCTCTACAATCTCTACCCCGCAAAGTATGATTTCACTAGACACGAGGAACAGCCTCGGCTGCCCTTCTACCTTGGGGATGTCTTTCAACTCTTGATGGCCCGTGCTTTCTACGGAAATCTATCCGCAGCTTTGACGGTCTATTTTGCATGGCTCATCAGAACACGGTTTCAGAGAGCCAAGTTTTCTTCCGAAGGTAACCCAAATACCAAAACTTATAAAGTCTTTCATAAGTAGTTTTCAAAATTTTTTAATAGCTTTAAATAGGGCTCACAGAAAAAACACCAACCTTATGTATTTAGATTTTTAAAAAGTTTCGAAAAGTTTCTTTGTTAAAAACCACTTTCAAAGTAACGCTTTTCTAGAAACTTTTTTATAATTTGTTTTTTTCTGTGAGTCTTACTTTAGCACTCGTTTTGTTTCTAGTTTTTTATATGACTTTTTTTTTAAAAAAATCCGGGGCCATTTCGCCGACCCAAGGTCTACGCATGCGCAAGTTTCACGTTGCGTAACTGACGCATGCTCAATGGTTGTTCTCTAAGCAAAAAAGTGCTAATTAGTGCTGCCATCTATCGTCTAGTTTGACAATATCAAAGCCGAGAGGCAGAGACAACTTGACATAGGCCCTAAGAAAACCAGAATTTCTCAAATCTGGTTGATTCAATTTCTATGATTTAAATTTTAATGTAAACTTAAGATAAAATTTTAGGAAAAGTCAAGAAAGAGCAAGTTTTATCATTTTAATTCAAGTATTTTTAAAAATTAATTTAACTATTAAGGTAAACAAATTGACCCCGGAATCAGTTCCATTGTTAACCAGTATAATTAAAAAAATTTTTTTGGTATGCATAAACTTCCAGATGCAAAACAATGGAACTGGTACCGTTTGGTGGTTTATGTGAATGCAATCACCCAATTGGATCGAATCACAAATCAAACCGCCTTTCGATTGTTGGACCAAATTCCATCCAAAATCTACATCCGGTATCAACGAAAATTTCAACATGCCCTTGTTATCCGTGCATTTCTCCTCCGGGGCAATCATCTCTTTTTGATTGGTTTTTTCACTGTCATCCTTCAACGAGTGATTAGTCATCCCGAGTGGGAACATCCAATTTGGGCTACAATTATTGTCGATTTTTCCTGTCAACTTTGGTATTATCTCTGGTTTCGAACTATTCTAAGCGTTCAAATTCTGTTATACTTCAACTCAACCTTTATCACAATGCTTCTTGATTCGGTGGACAAGTTGCTTTCAAGAAGGTAAGCTCAAAAGCTAGAGGATAGAAAATTTTCAAACATAGAGTGATGCCAAGTTTAGCCTAGAAAGAATTCTATATAAAATATATCATTTAGAAATATATTTGTAAAAAAATTAATTATTTGCAAATATATTTGCAGCTTACGCTGTGAGTGATTCTTTATGTGATTTGAATAAGTGTAGTATTGAGTACGGAAAATTTAGAAATTTTTCAAAACTTTGTTTATTGACCATAAATTTGATTCTAAAGTATTGGTTTTTTAAAAAACAAAACTAGCTTTTTAGCCCGGCGTTTGTGAATAAATTTAATTAAAATTATTTAAAATCAGTAAAACTTAAAATAATTAAAAACTTGATAGCTTAAACATTTTATTACATATTCTAATCTTTTGAATCAAATAGAGAATATTACAGAATTTTTTCCTTACAAAAATTTAGGCTAAAAACGTGGGTTTTTTGGCATTAGTCTTGGTTTCTGGTTCAAAACAAGGGAGTAAAGTCAAATTTTTAAGTACACTGATAAAGGATCAAATTTTGAGTGTGGCAACCATGACAAAAATTTGAGTATAGTCGAATTTGACATATTTATTCAAATTTTCATCGATCAAACTAGTTTTAATAATTTTGCTATACCCCTTTCACACAAAAAAAAGAAAAGTTCGCAAGGGTGACGTATCGAAAGCAGTGCAACTGTTCGATGAAAGCCAACGTTTGCTGGCGGATGTGAATCACTTCTGGCGTAGACCCCTCCGAGACTACTACCTTCTACACGTGCCAGCGATCATGTTGGCCATCTACCTGGTGATGTTCGTCCCGACCACCCCGATGTGGGCGGGCATTGTCACCTATTGCTCTGCAATGTGTTTCTCCACGTTGCACATCAACAATTGGTTTGCGGCACGGGTCAGGAGTCGAGCTGCGGCCATCTACTGGGGCCTTCTACCATCGGGGAATTTTGTTGAAACCTAGAATCGGATTTTCGATTCAACTCAAGGTATATATATATGAGAGTCTCCTATATATTAACCCATTCGATCCTAAAGATTATCAGTAAAAGATAAGCCTTATATCGCTAATTGAATGAGCGGGACACATACGTCCCAAAAGCGTCTTGGGGAGCGAAAGGGTTAATAAATAATATGATCGTGGTTTTCTATGTTTTCTATGTTCGGTCATCTTTGGTATTCTGCTACCTACGTTTTTGTACTGTGCTTAACCAATTCGAATCCAACTTTCGTTGTTGTACAGTCACTTGCAAAAGTAAATCCCATAGTGACTTTTTATAATAAAATAAGCTATCAATTGAATGTAGATAATTGAATTATATTGAG
>WURS02451396.1:0-14179 GCA_011762765.2 Rhinocypha anisoptera
GTCGTCCGCGAAACGTAGCATGTTAATTTCTTCTCCGTTCACTTTGATACCTCTGATGCTCTTTTCTTCTATTTCCTCTATTGCTTCTTCTAGGTATACGTTGAACAACTCTGGTGAGAGGCTAGACCGCGTCTTCCCCTTGAAGGAACCCCCCCCTCCCAATTCCGTCTTTCAGCTCATCTTGCCACTGGACCGTAGGTTTGCTCGCCGAGGTGGGCTCAAGGGTGTGCGTACCACCATAGACTAAAGAACAATAGTATTACTATTCTTTAGTCTATGGTACTTCTACATATTACCCAACAATCTGCCGCAAGGACGTTCGGCAGGGGGTGAGCCACCACCTCGTACGTGCACTACCAAGTACAAGTTTTATAAATTTTTCGCAAAGAAGAAAACTACTTGCATGAAAAACGTTCATAGCAAAATGTTATTCACATCATGCAGAAACAAAGTCATACTACATATAATTGACATGCATGCAAAATAAAATATATATACAACTTTCCTAACTATTCCAAGGATTGTTTATTTTGGTCCTTGATCGTGCTGGGGAAAAATGACATTTTAAAACTATCCGGTCTACAATCTATCTCCCTGATTTAACGTTCGTGATATGATCTACTGTAGTGTAATGAGGTTTGCAATATGTCCAATAAAGGTTGTTTGTCTTATGTGTTTAAAGTAAGTGACTAGTTTGTCAGATCGTTCCTTCAATGCCTTGCTTTCAATTATATAGGAAACTCTGCTGTTTTTGATGTAAAATGTCTCTCAATTGTTTTAATCCATTTATCATGTGGGCATAAGATAGAGATGTCCTTGAACTCTCTACATCTTTAAAATTTCTTTATATTCCAACTATGAGTAGTTTTCTTTAGTTAAACTTTTCCTCTCAAAAATCTTAAGGCTATTATAAACTTTTAATCTTAATTCACTGATATCTTGTTCATTAATTTTATTGCATTCTTCAGTTTAAACATAAACCTTCTTCATAAAGCTCTAACTCAGTGTGACAATTTCTATTGTGTGTTGATGTTCTGTGAGTTTTTCTCTGTTTAACCTTACCCTCATGCAGATAAAATAGTGCTGACTCTGACTCTCACTGAAAGGGCATGAAAGTAATTCCTTTGTCAGAAGAATGCTTTTTTTTAACCTCCCACCCCCCTGGAATATTGGCAACTTATAAGTGCTAAAATATTTTGATTTTCTGTATCTCTGTGCTTTTAATAAAACTTTAATCTCATCCAAATAAAGTATTATTTCCTGCATTTTTGTTTGTTATATCCTGTCTTTGCTAACACTTGTTTCCTGCCAATTGTGGAACCATTTTTGTAAGCATTATGATTATTTTGTTATTTCATGTTTGCTATTTTGTTATGTAATGTTGCTTGTAATTGATTATTACTAAAACTTTTTACTCTTTTTGCAGGTCTGGCAGAATCGTCTCCACTTCATAAGTACAACTCAGATGTTGGAGATGATGAAGTGTTCATGGTGAGACCTCATGCTCATTTGTACATTATTTTTCATGACCTTCCATAAATAGTCTCGTTCATTTTCCCATTTAATTTAAATGGGGCATGCCCTTAATAATGGTAGTATATCTGTCAAGAAAACCCAAGGATGTGCCATTTCTGTTAATCAAAATGATTATGGCATGTTTTCATAACAGCATCCTCGGTGTAAAAATATGAAGTATTCAGAGGGTTTCCTAAGAGGAATATATTAATTATTTTTATTAAGTGATTTTTGTTAAACCGTCAAAAACTTAATTACATTTCATAATAATCTGAAAATTTTATTTTAATTTATCACATGAATTCAGAATGTGGTGAAATGATTGTGAAGAAGGTAAATCATAAGAGGGCGAAAAAAAATTTAATACCACTTTTGACATTTTATTTTGCTCAAAAGTACCACATGAAGATGCCTGTGCATCACATCGATGCAAAAATGTGCAAAAGATGCAAAACTTTCATGTACTCAAAGTAGTACTCATTAGTCCCAGCCTAACTGAATATCCTTCAATCTGACTGGAAGATGCCTACAGAATAGTGACTGAAACATCATTCCAAAATGTACAAGTCATTCACCAATTGAAACTGCTTTTGCAATATTCTTAATAGGCATGTAAGCATATTTGAGTTATTTTTTTATTTTGAATGTTGTTTTAATATTTTTTCACATTATCTGCTAAAGTTCTTATTTCCAAATTTTCACATTTATTACTACAGTTTATGATATTTACACACTATAGTCATCCAAAGAGGTACATTACCCTTTGAACCAATGTTTTCATGATGATTGATTTGCTTCTGGGAATTCTTTACATTTTAGTCTTCACTTTTTCCACCTTTATTTCTTTGTGTATATTACTTTTTCATCCCCAGTCAAATGTCCAGATTTCAAAAACAATTCCTCTATTATAGTATCTTGCTTGAACCGTGTGTGAGAGACCTCTTCTCCCTACCTCTTCTTTTTAAATATGTAGGATTCGAATAGCTAAATCTCATTAGCAACATCTATTTTTATATATAACTTATTGCAATATTTTCTCAAATAAATATTCATTCAATCCAGATGAACCTATCTGGATGCATTGAAATATTAGAGTACAATGGAAGATGGATAATCAGTTTTAGTATACATAAGAGGCAGAAGAATTGTTCACTCACTAGCAAAACTGCCAAATGATAATTATATCTATCATCTGGGTAACACTTTTCATCATCAGAAAATTTTATCTATAACACACATTGCTACATCCTTGATAACTATCTGCCTGGATGCTACATCATTATTCCTCTTAGGGTACCTGCTCAACATAGGCCAAACCTTTAGTTGACAAATTATTGGTAGAGGCACTGTAACTATCATAAACATTCTAGTGTCTTTCAGTTAGGGGCGTAAAACATGTTTTTGGAATAATAGAGTGTAAGAATTGGAAACTATATAAATTACTTGGAGGATCTTTCATTCTCTAAAGTATTGATATTCAGTGGAACAAAAAATATTTCTGCCAATGAGGTAATTCTAGAACCTGCAATATGCCAAGAGCTCAATGTGAGATGGAGTAGGAATGCTTGACATAAACGGAGTAGTTTTACATACATTGACTAATAAGAGTCAATCCACAACCACAAATACAGTCTGGAATCTCACCTGGGAGGCAGTAGCATATTTGAATGGCTATATTTGATTACCCCCTTAAATGGGGTCCCATTGAGATATTCAATTTTGATTATTCTGCAGCATTATCATAAAGCCATAATAGTGTAGGGTAATGAAAAAAAATTCTCTTTTAATTCCCTAACTTGCCCCTAAAATTATTACTTTATTAAATAAGTACTAATATTCCTTCTTTCATAACTCATTATTATATACAGTATTAAAGACTACCAGGTTTATTTTCACAGGCTTATAATTTTTCTAGAGAAAATATCATGTAGAATGTATACAGTATCAGTGACAGTTGCAATGCTTTGTAGTCATTGATGAATTGCTTGCTTTCTGCATCCTTTCAATTGAAACTACTTTTAGAAAAATAACTACAGTTAGGCTGGTTCTTGGTTAACCTTGATCTTTGTGTTGTATGATTAAATTGTTTATTTCAGAATATTTTTAATGAGAAGATTTTGCAACCCTAGCTTGTTTTAACTTGGCATTTTTCTCACCCAAGGTTGTAAATAGACTTCAGTTTTTAACTCAGTGTTGATTTATGAAGAACATTATGTGATTGTTATGGTATTAAATGTAGCTGATCTTGTTGGTGTTGAGTGACACCATCAATTTGAAGAGTTGGTGAAATATGCTGGTACCATAACTATTTTCTAGAACTTAAGTTAAAACTTATTCAGGAAATGTCGTGGATGTACATGGAAGAGTCATGTTTATTCATCATTCTTTTTTTGCAAAGCCGGGACCACAAGTCTAGACTAATGAAGCTCTGAACAGTTTTTATAAACAAAAAGAGAGGCACTTTTATAAATATGGACCTTGTAATATTATTCAAAAGATTCAATATTACTGACCTTCACTTCAGCTACAATATTTCAGTCATCATAGATTAAGAAAATGAAAATTAGGTATGAGATAGTAAATGGGCATGAATTATAGTAGACATCTTGATTCAGTACATATTAAACATATGTTCATAACAAAGCTTGTTTTCCTCCCTGCATATAGATTTTTGTTTCTAATTTCCAAATTATATTTATTTTTGTGTAGTTATCCTTTGAGTGGCATTGATAAATTAGTCTGCTTTACTCATTGATGATTCAAATTCTGTATACTTACAAGGGTGGTCTGAAAAGTACTAGGTCTATATTAAGTATAAGTATTACAGATTCAGGCTTGATGCAGTGAAAGGAACACATAATTAAAGAATGTAGCACTTGTCCACAGAATAAACACTATTGCAACGAGTGTTTCAACTCACTGAACCATCATCAGGTACAAGCTAGTAACTTGTACCTGATGAGGGCTCATTGAGTCGAGACACTTATTGTAATAAAGGATTTATCCTCTGGAAAAGTGCTACATCTGCTTTCATATATATTCTTTTGTAATTTCAAAATTACTTCAGCTCGACACAAGTTACCTTAATCTCATAATAGACATTCATATATTACTCAAACACTATATCCCATCTTCAGTTGCAATCATGTCTTCATTTTAAGTAAAAAATTTTCTTATCAAGGAAAGATTTAAATTTTGGAGAGCGGCAGAAATCAGAGAGAGTGTCACACCTGGGGGATAAGGTGGATGTTACAATTTTTCAAAATGCTGACCTCTCAATACTACCCATTTCCAGAGCACTTATATGTGCTAGTGCCTTTTCCTGATAAATATTATTTTTTTCTTCTGATAACCAGATCTGCCAATGTTTTTGTCTAGCTTGACTAGAATATTGTAATAATATTTCCCAGTTACTCTTTGATCTTTTTCAAGAAAATCAGTAAACAGTAAGTAAGTAGTATCAGTTGTGTCCCCAAGCAATCATGACCCTCCTGGCTAATGGTACCAACTTTGTCTTCTTTGGCCCTTAACAGCCAGCTTCTGTTTGCTGTTTAGACTGTGAACTATAGCAAATCCAAATTTCTTCCATGATATGGAAGAATTGAACCACGACATTAGCTTAATTCTTGTTAAAAAGCTTTAAGGATTTCAGAAATTTTCATACTAATGCTTCATTGATGTGCTGTTAGCAAGAGCGACATCCATCTTGAGCAAAGCTTTTTCATTAGTAATTTCTAATGCTAAATATATTCCCTGAATTCCTTTTAAATACCTATAGCTTAAGGAATTTCACCTACTTAAGCTTCGGGACATTTAAAGTCAATAACTTTCGTAACTATTTCTGATGTTACAATTTTTGGGAATCCTTCTCATGTATCATATTCAAGGCTGGTACAACCACACTTTAACTCAGCAGCTCATTTTTTAATTATTGAAAGTGAAGGAGATAATTTTTCAGAATTTTTTTAAACTTTCAACAAACTTCATTCGTTTTAAGAAAAAGAATGATCACATAAATTCTTATAGATCAAACTTCTTGACAGAATGACATAATGCTAATGTCAGATCCAGCAGCTTCGTACAAAAAATAAGCCAATATTCCTGTGGTCAAGCTAAAAATTGTTCAGGCCACCTTCAAAATTTTCATCTAATGAGTACAATAATTATGGTTAATGTGTAATTTTATCTGCTCTAATGCGTGACAGTGATACCCTTTTATCTAATACTCTGCTTCATCTGTTGCATTCTCCTTGTATTCCTCAAAATTGTTTCTAACATTGTAACTTTCAACATTGTGTTAATTTTCTTACATCATTGAACTCTGTCCTCATCTATCACATTGACCATAAAGTGTAATAATGTATTTTTTTAAATAAGGAGAAGGGAACAAAGAAGTGAAAAGCAGCAGGGATATTTAAAGTGAAAAATGGCATTTCCTTGCCCTCTTAACTGGAAGTTGTTATATTTGTAAGGGAATTACTATATTTCAGTATGACTGGTTATATTCTTGGAATTGACAATTATTTTTCCTTTTTCTCTACATCATAAATGCCAGGACTTCCTTGATGGGTCCTCAAAAAATATGTCATTTCCAACACCATAAATTTAAATAAATGTTGGGAAAGGTTTTCTCATCAAAGATGGATCTTGCCTCTTATTGTATAATATATATATATATATATATGTGTGTGTCCAAAATGTGTAGAAGATAGACAGGAGATGGACAGGAACACACAGAAAGAACGGCACAGTTAAAACTTGCGTAAGTTTTAACTGTGCCATTCTTTGTGTGTTCCTGTCCGTCTCCTGTCTATCTTCCACACATTTTGTGCACCGCCGAAAGGCTGCTTAATTGTTATCACCTATATATATATATATCATTGTATTGCTTTTTAATACATTTCTTTTGCAATGAAATAATTGTGTAATAAAATCTTATTCATTGAAATTTTCCTTTGAAAGCACCATTATTTTCAATGACTGTAATTGTAATATTTTTTCCTTAGGTATCTTTCTCTAAGGCATACAATTTTTGATGAAACTATTTTGTAAAATGGAATTAAGGTAATGTCCCTCCTTTTCTAAACATTTATGTCTAGTAAGCTATAATGCAAAATTGAAGAGAGGTAAACATATGCATCTAGTATCCTGGCTTAGGCACAGAGTAGATGAATGGCTCTCACATTACAATTCAAAATTCTCTTCTTTATCATTTATAGCCCCTGGAATTCTAATTATGCATCACTGTATGTCAATTAATAATTTGGACTACAAAGAAGCCAAGGTCAGAAACCACATCAAAGAGGAAGCTTGGTTATTTTCCTGACTCTTTAGGTTCTGCTAAAACATTTTCATTTCATTAACATGACTAATATAATAATGCTGGAACCATCAGCTCTTTTTGAATGCTTAATTCAGAGATAAACTCACATATTGTAGTGCCTCTGCAATGCAACCCATACAGCTGTGAGACCTGGATATTGTTGTTATCAAAGGTGTTGTACTAATAAAAGACATATTGCTGCAGGCTCCCACCTTGTATAGTACAGTCACTTCAAGATATGACAGCCTTCTATTTGCATAGGAAGATAATATCTTCTTGGCTTAGTAAACCATCAAGTGAATGAAAAGGATAATAATGTTTCATTAGTCTCCTATATTTTAAATAATTGTAAATTCGTAGCACATAACATTGAACATACACATTGTATGTTTTATGTGGAAGCCACACATTTAACCATAGTTTTTCACTTGTTTTATCAAGTATACCAAATACTTGGGCATTGATATTAATAATATATGTCTCGTCAAAATTTTTGTATCATTATTTTCTTTGACTCTAGTTTTGATCAGCTACAGAAATAGGCATTACATACTTCTTTCGTAATTGTAGAACAAAATACCTGAAATAGTGCTTGTTTCTGAGCTGAGAAATTGTATGATTGTGTCTTATGGTACTGTGAATGCCATTAAGTAATACAAGTTATAAAACAGGAGGGATTTAAAATAGAATTAGTGTCAATGCAAGTCCATTAAAATGCTATTTGAGTGACCACCTCCATTCCACTTAAGCCTGAGGAAATTTTATAATCGACTACTAAGTTTCTAGTCACATTTAATGCATTGATAAAATGCAAAAGAGCAAACCGCTACTATATCAAGATAGTAACCATATTTGTTTTGACAGGCCCATTGACATTGATCTTAGATCTGTTCATTCAAAGATACCTTTTCTATTCGTGGTCCTGAGGTGGTGGGGTCAAATTCTCTCTCTCTCCCTCTTCTCCATCTCTTCCCAACAAATGGCAACCCTCTGGAATCGTGAAAGAAACCCTCCATAAAGATGAAATGCTAAACACTCCACACTAATACTTTTTGTAGTCACACGAGCACATAGACATTAAAGAAGTAAAAGGCTGCCAGAAATTGAAAGACAAAAATTAGTTCATTCAACAAAACTATGAATATATTTTTTTCAATGGTTCCTACTTTGTTGGTAATTTTAAGGCAGCTAACCAAACAAAGCAAAATAAGAGGTTTTCATTTTGGAATTCCACCAAATGACGGCCTACTAAGTGAATTTTATTAACTATCCAAACCTTTCAGATTGCCATAAAATTTCCTGTATGATGATAATATTATTTTGGTTTATTATTCTTTTGAATTCATTCTACCTTTAATTGTTATATGTTGTAAAATCATTTCAAATGGAGTGTTGCACATGGGTGACAGGATTCCTGACATGCTCTGAATCAAATCTAAAAGCAAAATGTCAATTTCTAAATGTCTTTTGAGAAGTTTGCCGTGTGCGGTTTCAGTTCTTTTCCAATAATATCCGCCCGCTGTTTGCTTTGCAGACCTTGAACCTTCCAGTGGAGAGGGGTGACTCCCGCTCATCATCCGACTCGTCGTCTCGTGGTGGTGCGGGATGCAGGCCACCGCCCACCCCCACGGGACCCCCGACAGAACCTCTGCCACCATCGCACCAATCCCACCGTATCCAGTACATGTCTCGACACCCACCATCGTCCAACGATGGATCCAACATTCAGGAAGTGGACGTGGTCCAGCGCCGTCCTCGCGAGACCGAGGGCAAGCACGGAGTCATCTCGCCTGGCGGAGATGGGGAACCGGGCGAGAACTACTCGTACGTCCGGCTGACACCCGCGCACGAATACATCTACCCCGTGGTGGTCACGGATGAAACAAAGCAGGCCCACCGGGACTCAACCTCGGACCGAAAGGCCATATCTCCCATAGAAACGCCATCGTCCAGGCCCCCTCTGCCCGTCAAATTGGGTCGGAAGCGGGAGAGGCGCAAAGGGGGAGGGGGTGGTGGTGGTAGGGGCTCTGGGGGGAGCGGCGGCGGCCGTCGGGGGAGCGATGGGTGGAGCGGAAGGGGACCACCACGGACTGCCGCCGGGATACCGGCCGGGTGAAGGGATCCCTCCGGAAGTGCCCTCTTCCCCGCCGCCCTCCTACGAGCAAGTGCTGGCTGAGGTGAGTGGGGAAAAGAGGGCGGAGGTGAGGAGTTTAAGATCTCGGAATTGTGTCGGATGGGTCCGTCTTTCCGTCAAGGCCGCCTGGCTTCTTTGTAAAGCCTGACGAAGAAGCCAAGAAATTTGAAGTGATATGAACGCTTGCCTTATCCTTATGTTTGATGCATCATCCTTTGTTCAGAAATCCGACCGATACTCGATGCTCTAGGCAACCATGAGGCTGGATTTTCAAGATTTAGATATTTAAGTCGTAGTAATTGATCCAGATATCTACAAAGTAACATAATTAAACGGGATGGAGTAGATCATAGTAATATTTATATATGAAGATTTAAGTTTCAAAATGACCCTTTTGTAATCCTCGTGGCATGTAATAGAATATTATTCACCATTATGTGATGGAAAAACGCTTAAAGGAAATTGTATAGCGGGTTTACTAGAAAAGACCAGCCCTTTGCAATTACGAGTCCACCGAGAGAAAGAGTGGCAGTAATAATGTTTGTCTGATTTTTATAAAAATATAATTAATTACAACAAGTTATGCATTTAATTACAACAAAATATACATTTAATTACAACCTCTGTTGCTGTGAGTCTTTCTCAGGAGACTCGTAGTAATGCGATTGATCTCTTTCTTTCTATCAACAAGTGAATGTGGATATTTCCAAACCAGATCCTAGTTGAAAAGTAGACGAAAAATTCGCCCTGTTAACCATTAAATTTGCCATAGCATGTGATTTGTTTAGATTTTCTCAAAGGATGACGGGGTTAAAATAGAATGACCCTTCTAGATATCCAGTACTAATTCTGGTGATACATATTTTTTACTCACGAATCTCTACTTAGCTGAATCCTTCACTCCATATTAACCTTAAATGTATTTAAAATGCTCAATTAACTTAATGAGTTTATAGCTAAATAAACGTCTAAAGTTCAAATCGTCACTACGGCTACTATTTTCCTCTTCCAGGTAAAGAGTTCGTCCTTCATGCAGTGGTTTAAGTATTAGTTTATTATTAGTTTAAGTATTAGTTTATTTAAGTAATTTTTTCTGTTTGTATAAATATAATCATGCAGATTAA
Organism: Rhinocypha anisoptera; assembly: GCA_011762765.2. Taxonomy (NCBI): domain Eukaryota; kingdom Metazoa; phylum Arthropoda; class Insecta; order Odonata; family Chlorocyphidae; genus Rhinocypha; species Rhinocypha anisoptera. Next base: position 10,097 of record WURS02451396.1, read on the forward strand.
TAGATTATTATATCACCTAATGTTCTTAAATATTTTAGGTGAAATACTACATGGTTGGAAAACTAAATTCAGGTTCGACCATGCACGATGGAGGAAGAAAAAAGTAGATCTCTGAAAGTGGTGTTCAGCTAGTTTCGGGAAAAACAAATTGTGAGCCTGAAGCGATATCTTTGCGGATTACCCATCGGGTCAATGATTTAATTGCTGAAATTTCAATGGATGGCTATCGGCAGACTATCGTCATCAAGGAGTTGAAGGTCTGAAACTACCGTCTTCTTCAGCGCTCTGGAGTAGTCAGCCATTGAAACGTCTGCAGCTCATTCCTTAACGCGGTGGAAAGCCATTGGCAGAGAAACGGCATACTACATCCGTTCGCAGAGAAACCAAAAAACCTTGATGCTCAGAATTTTCAAATAGTTAATCTTTGTAGTTTTTCAGATGTGACGTATACAGCGAAGAGCGAGTGAATGTATCGCCAGAAACATGAACTACTTGAAAATCAGTTGAAAGTCAGCTGCAGGAAAGATAGTCTATGATGATGAAGATGATAATTTTATAAGGTCCCGATCTAGGCTAGAAAAAACTTACAGACGTAATTAGTCTGCCATTATTGAGTAACACCACCCATTAAGCCCGTAGATTAACTTGAAGTATATGGAAGAATTTGAAACATCTCTCTACAAATGAAATAGAAGGCTTAAATGAAATCATCCTTCCTTCATTTTAATTGAGAGTTTTCTGTTTTTTTTGTGGCAATACAATGGAGCTCTTCATTTTCAGTTATGCAACTTATCAATCGTGCCTCACCAAATGATTCCATGAACTTCATTTGTATAGGTAATTGACATTGCAGAAGAAATGGTTATTATTACAACCTCTGTAGCGGTAAATACGGCTAACTCTGCAATTTATCTCGGCAAAGATACAATAAACTGAACGGCCAATCAAATCAAGAAATTTCTCTGCTTAGCTTAATTCGCAGATGTGGTATTCCTGGAAACAGAAGTTTAATCGATGAACCATTAATCGAGTAAATATTAAAATACCGGCACTGTAACGTGACTAAATCAGAGCAATTATTTTGGCAGTGATACTAGCTCAGCGAAAGATCTTATTTTAGAACTGTGGATTGCGTATGAAAAAAGCTTCAGAACGTCAGATGTTTTCGCTTGTAAATGGTTTGATATTTCATATAAAATTTTCTATAAATTGAATCTAATGATGAAATAAAATTGATTTCTTACAGAAATATCTGTGCTAAAACCTATAACTTTGAAAACAATTGACGAACCTACTATACTGCCACTTTAAGGTTTCATCACAAGCTTTGCATGAATTTTCAATACAGCTTCTGATATTCATGGCATGATATACAACTTATTGACACTCAAAATAGACTCAATTTATTTTACTTATCATGTAAATTAAAGAAAAGATTATTGCGAGTACGTTGCAGCTATTTACTCAAATCTAAAACAGAGCTCAATATTCTTGGGATTCCTCGTTAAATTCGTAGATTACGTTATAATGTAAGGATTACCCTGAGTATGGGGTTCATTTCAATATGCGAAAATATCACTAATTTTAATTTTTGTTCACTAAAATTTACACTGGGAATTCTTGGCAAGTTTTAATTTGTTGTTTTGATTATGTGGGAAAAGGTGTGACTCTTTGAATCTGAATATTTTATAAAAATCTTTAAAATTTGACATAAAATTATGAGTAATTTATTCTTTATAATTAGAACAGGTTTTTTAGGTTTCATGGTACACTTTTTATAAATATTCACTGATTATATATACTTCTTTTATAATCTAAATCCTTTAATTACAGACAACTTTAGGTAAGTTTATATCTAGAAACTAATGTATATATGATATAGAATGTAATAGGCCTATATTATAGATCCACTAGTAGATCTAGAATCAGATATAAGAATGCATTGTAAAGTATAAACTATATTATTTTACTCATTAACGAGTTGAATAACTGTAAGAGACCCCACGAAAAGGCATAACGTCACAAAAAGCAAACGAAATAATTTGTGTGTGACAAACAGAATTTTCTGATCTTAGTTACAAAATTCTAACTAACAATCTTAGTAAAATTGAATTTTCATAGAATATTTTGTCTGCCCATATACAAAACTATTGAGAATGATTTCCTCATGTTAAATCATATAGATTTATCTAGCCTGTAACTGTTAAACATGCACCTTGAACTAGTTTCCAATAACACAGTGATTCTTATAAAAAGGTCTTCAAAATACACTGTCTCTCTTACATTTGTCTGCGTCTCATCAGCTATCTCGTTCCAGGGCGTTCAAAAGAGACAAATTGATTTTCAAAGTATAGATTTAATGGAAATTATAAGATAGTTCTAGTCAAAATACCCGAAATAATCATTGGATAAAATAAAAGTAATTAAAGGTTTAGCATTATTGAGATTACTTCACAATTTCGGGACAACTGAGTGCATTACACATTGGCGTAAAATTTTCTTAACAAGGGGTATGAAGCTTAACTAATTACCATTAAAGAAAGAAAAGTTCAAGAAATAATGTCTTCAAAGATATCGAATGGAAAATTTTTCTATTTTTTTCTACAGCTATCACGACTCTCCTGTTAATATTCCTGTAATTGCACACAGATAGAAAAAATTATTTTTTTCCGTTTTGTTGTTGGTTTTATCAAAGCCCATATTTTTTTTAAGTGAAAGGATCTCACAGTGAAGATATGCAAAATTTATTATGCAATATATTCCTGTTAGAACAAAATATTTTATTTTCCTTTCTTTTTCATTGTACAGAGCCATTTTAGAGAGAGTGAGAGAGTCCCCTTAATGCATCGTTTTTTCTCGGAACCAGGGTTTTTCATTAAGGAAGGGCCTTTCTTTCTTCAAAGCCATTTGTATTGACCCCTTCCTCTCTCGATTCAAATATTCATTCTACATTTTTGTATTCCCCCACAAAATTAAATTTTCCTGGAACGCTCTTTCAGTCACTTGTGTGAATAATTGTTTTTTTAATTTTACATCTCCTGAGAAATGAATAGTCCCCAATTTCGAAACTTCGTGGTCCGAAAGAGACGTCGAAACGCGGTTGGTACGGAGTGGCTCTCGGGCTGTATTTTGATGAACTAATTACAGCCCTTTTTCAACACTTGTCAATTGTACATAAGGAAAATTATCCGGTATCATTCAAGTACGGTTTAATTTAAAGAGAATTCAAATTAATTAATTTAAGATTTATTTACGCGTAGTATTTATTCGAATTTAGAATTATTTAATCGAAAAACTAAGATGTTATTTTCAAAAGATTATACATGGGTCAAAATTTTACCCTACATTATGAAAGTTTGACGATGTAGCAGGAACTCATGAATTGACTTGAAGATATTGCTAAACGTCAAGGAACTGAATGTTAAATGGAGGTGGGTATTTTTTGGAATTCTATAATTAATTAGCTACATGTATCTCAACATGAGAATGATTACGGAATATATGTTCAGGTGATTTATAGTGTTAAAATTTACCTCTAGCCCAAATAAAGATTACATTCCTTTAAATTAAACGGTGTATTTAGCTTGACGTTTTCTATTTTATAATACTCAGTTAATTATTTCTAGTGGCAAGGTTTGAAAAGACAAAAGAAAGTCAAATATTTTAATTATTAATTTTGTATTCTATTTAATTGTGTGTGAGTATATTTATGCCGTATTATTTAACCGAATATTCTTTAACTCCGTATCTATGCACGCTTTCAAGTGTTTTCTAAAACAGTAACCTAGCACACCAAGAATTGTCACTAAGAATGAAAAGTATGTAGTTTCTTATTCTCTCCGTTGTTAACGGTGACAATGGCCATCGAAATATCCAGAATAACTTCTCCTGTGTGTTCCTATTTATGTGTTCCTTATATATATATACATGAAGAAAAGCTCAGTGGAGCAATGTATATGTATCTAATACGGCACAAAAAAGTACATAAAAAACACAGAAAAAGAGACACTCACATTTTCTTCTTACTCGGAAGCTTTCGAGCCGTATCGGTCCTTCCTCAACCGTCTGAGAATATCTTCTGTT
>WURS02451407.1:0-14178 GCA_011762765.2 Rhinocypha anisoptera
AGGGGAGGGGGGGGGGGGGGGGGGGGGGGGGGCGGGGGGGCGAAGAAGAGAGCGAGAGAAGGCATCGATATAAAAAAAACTGGAAACTTCACAATAAGATTATCCCCACGAATGAGGGCTTAAATAAAGTGCTTTCGCGAAGGCAGGAGATGGCCATTTACCCCAATTTTCGTAATACCGCACGAAAGGCAAGATATGAAATACAAGATGTTGAGGACAGAGAGGGGGATGTTTTATTTACGCCTACCTATCTTGCTCCTCCCATGTTCCTCCCCAAGGCTCCCAGTTCCCCCTGACCAAGCCCCCCTCTAAACCCTAAGTCCCACAGGGAATTTAACGAGGTGAACGTTGTATCCACAGAGGACCGAATGAGAACTACTTGGCCGAAAACGAGTTTAGTCTAGAATAATCAAGTAAACATGTGCCCCAATTTCGCAGATAAACCGAAGTTTGTTTGCGCGGATGGATTTTTTTGCCATTTTTTTTGGCGGAAATGGTCTTTCTGAAAGAGAATGGAGAGTTTTGAAAACATTATTAAAATTAAAATTTTAAATGTTGCATTAAAGTTTACATGATTTTCGATTCATACCTGGTAAAACACATAACTTCAACCACTCATGGATTCCTCCACATTGTGAGAATGAATATAGGCGTTCATGACAAGCTGATATGATCAACATACTCGTACGTATATCTATGTGGAAACTGTTGTTTCAACTTGAAGCGGATTTCCGTGAGTTACCACCGAAGAGCCTGAATGAAAGCAACGATTTTTGTACCGTCTAACAACAAAATTAAAAACGCAACAATTTCCAAATGAAAATTTGAATACTCATATAGGTGATTTTTAACCTTCACTACTCCGTTTTTCTTTTCTCAAAAACTACAGAGAGAGAGAGAGAGGGGGGAAATCGATGGAAATTCGTTCTAACACAGAAATACATTCAGCGAGGTTGAATTTAAATGGCAACCCTCACCAAACTGAAATAATTTTCCAGAGCGCATACACCCTCAAACATTTTACCAAAGCAATACACTCACTATTTGGTGGCCGTCGTGCATTGAATAAAGCTCAACAACAAAACACCTAAAATAGATTTCACAAATGTCGCTCAATCAAAAGGGATTTTTTAACACTGTGGTTAACAGTTCACAAATATTTCAAAAACAAAGAGAGAATGCGAATGCGGTTTCGGTAAGTGAGTCGCAAATAGCTTTTATGGTGGAGTCCCCGGGGTGATTCATGCCCTCTATAGAAAGCCACACAACGCAGCTTCAAAGGGAAACTAAAAACGGAAACTTTTCAAAAGGAACCCATAAATTCTAGTAAAATATATTTTATGGTTCTTTACTCTTTCATGATCGGCGGAGTACAGTGTGCAACTCTTCAGGACGTGAGACGCCAAGCATCTGTGAGTTATGCTTTTTTCTAAACACGATGTGGCACCAAGCAGAGCAAATACAAAATGAAAAAAGCTCAATATTTCAAACTATAGTTTTTCCCACTTGACAGCAGCTGGACAAAAAGGGTGTCCGACAATCAAGAAATCCTTGCTTATGGTCAGACCTTCAGAATTCTTTTCATTTATGGAACAGAAAAAATGTGATATCAATCGCACGATGTTTTATGAGAGAGATACATACTTGATTTTAAGGGAATTCTACAATAGACGGAAATGACATCATTCTACAGGATGGAAGGAATGAAAAATATGTATACTGAATAAATAATAACAGACAGTATTCCGAATGAAGTTCATTTATTGTAGATATCCAATTGCACTTTCGTCCAGGAAATATGGATGTAGTGAATTAATTGTTAAAATACTCTGTACTTCATAAGATTTTCATTCCCTGCATCTCCGCTCACGAAATTGGAAATTGTACCGAGGAATTATATTTTACTAGTTGAACCATATATATTTTTCCCAAGAATCAAACTAAACAACATATAAATACGACCGATGAGCATTGAAATCCATTAAGAGTTCGTATAACAATATATCCGGAGAGATAACTTCGATAAGAGTATGAATTTAAGTTCTCAACTCAACCAGAAATAAATTATTCAGAATTTCGTGTTCCCTTATGAATATAAGCTAATTAGCTCTCCAATAGAAAGCTTTGGTGGCTGTAAGTGAAAGCCATGCTTATAAAATTGCCTGTCCGATTTGGACCATATGATGAAGGAAGACTGGAGAAAGGAGTATTCTTTTAATGACGTCTGTCGCCATATCTGTTAGACCTATCTTAAGTGAAAGTCTTTCTAATTATTTTTATGAGAATAGATAACTTTCAGTCTTCCGTAACAACCCTATCTTCTTCTACTTGGATGTCCGTGTGTGTGAATGTGTACACGCATGCTCTCAAACACATACACACAAATAAAAATATATTCACACATATACATACACATACATTGTAACTGCGGAAAAAAACGCTCGTCATTCTTAGGAGAAGGGTAGTATACCGCCTGAAGAGATCCGACGAGTTGCGGATTAGACTTTATAAAAATCAAGATTGCAGCTTACTAATACGGCATCGACATTACAGGAGACACTGAAAGTGAGCGCTTATTATAAGGAATACTTTTTTTTCAAGAGAACGGGTCTCACCATTATATGAATTTTGCAATAACCAAAATGGAAAAAACGATATCGATGAAGAAAAAAATCTTTTTAGAACGGTATTATAACTTCCGAAATTGATGTCTGTATAAGAATATGAAAGAATTTTTATGAAACGGGCATTTCAATCCCGTCCTCTAAAACCTATTTGCGTATTGAGTCAATCAATGTGTATCCATCTTTCTATATTTGGAGACAAAAATTCCAAGAATTATGGTAAACACCCTGTTTTGATGAACTTTCTTTGAGTAGATCAGGTTTAGGAAGTGTGGTATAGGAAAAGAGTCTAGGTTGGAGGTTACTATAACCTTTGACCGATGCACCTGGGTCAAACAAGGAACTGGCTTACTGTCCATCGGACCCCTTTCAGGTCCGAAGCAAGAATTTGGAGGATTTTTTTTAGCAGTAGGGACATCGGCGGGTACTGTTCGGGCGAATGCCAATTCGAAGCAGATCCTCCACCAGACGTATCAAGAATTGGGTGCCCTTTTCTACCACTCATCCTACCGTAAAACCCTTCTTATCAGCTCTCTCTCTCTCTCTGCCCTACTTCCCCAGGCGTCTGATCAACTCGAGAATTAGGACACGAGGCTGATGTTGGGACAAAACAATCAATGGATTGAGAGAGGTTTTATAATGTTTTTTATGGAGAAGAACGGGAGGAAACAACATCCAGCCATAACTTATTTCTAGAGTAAATACTCGATTTTGTATTTATTACCGTACTTGAATTAGTATTCCATCATTCTTTGGAAATAATGTTCTCACGTTGAATCCGCAAGTTGTGACCAAATCACAAATCCGTTGAAGAAATGCAAATTCGAGTGGCCTCTATTTAATTTTTTAAATAAATCTCCCACGTCGTCAATAGAGTGAGAGTCAAGAAATGATATTTTGGCGATTTCAGAACACTCCGCTGAGGAAAGAGCCACTTACAGATCGGGACAGAGTGCATGAAACATCGATTGTCGAAGAACACCGTGTCAATTACTGTCGTGTGTCAATTAAATCGGGCACCATAAGACGAGAAGAGTAAGTGATCAGTGAAACAAGCATTAAGAAAAATAGTTTTTAACGAGAAATTTATGGTTTCCTCATAAAACAATAGGCTTATGAGAGCAGTAGTAAGATGACGTGAGGGAGGGGTAACAGTCGACATCATCAAGCCTGACGAACGGCACTGTTCGATGAAACCGGTCGTTTGTGGACGTACAAAGTTTTGTTGTATTTCTTCGGGATAGATTGTTAATATATAAACTGATTAGCCCACTTAAAATATACACTAGATTTGTAAAAAAACAGGCCAAGAAAGCAGGTGGCACGTGGAGAGAATTTTACGACGCAGGCACATTTTGAATGGCACAGAACGCGCGACTTTACATTTAACACGTAAGAAACAGCATAACCCGTTACTTACAGCGTTATGTTACAGCATTAACCGGTACTTGTTCTTCCCCCGAACAATTCACAATGACGACAGAACTACACTTAAGTACTGCAACACTATCAATCGGGTATCCTGAATGTCAAGTTTGGAAACATAAAATTCACCCTCAATTGCAAGATTATGGTTGATTTCCTAAAAGTCCATGCCACATGATGTGTATTAATAAAGTGAAAATATTTCCTAAACGCCGTAAGCACACGGGAAAATAAAGAGCTATACCAGCACCACAGATCTAACAACAATCATATTAGCAGTGGAAGATAATCTCGTTATCACCTAAAGTTCCTTAAAAGGTGAAGATTTATTTAACTAAACTTAATTTTAAAAAATTGAAATACTTCGTCAAAATATGTATAGTGTATGACAGCACAGTGCGCTATAGCATTTCACGAATTCGGTTAAGGCAAGTGAAATTGAGTTCACGCACCATATTGCTTAGTACTACGTCCGGATGGATGAGAGTGAGGATTAGTCTGGTCGGCATTCCACATTGTCCCCGCAAATCGGAAACTTTCAAAATTAGGCTGAATCCAAAAAAACCAATCCCATTCAGCCAATAGAAACTGAATTTCAGGGGCATATGAAAAGTTTTAAAAATTTTCAATGACGTATGCCAGAAGCGTAGAGGCATTCGATAAATATTACACTGAACAATGGAGAAGGAAGTGGTCATTCATGGATAACACATTTTTTATTCCGTTGGGGAAAATACTAACGGAAATTCTGGAGTGCGGATGTAAATTCTTTCAAAAAAGTTTGATTTAATATGTTTCCCATCCAGGTTTGCAGAGCTGAGGTCTGGGTGGTTTATTTTATGGACAGATGGTTATGTAATGTGAATTGAAACCAAAAGGAAGCGGCCAGCGGAGTCAAAATTACTGTGAAAAAAGTTCTTCATCACTTGTCATAGGTGGCAGAAAATGATATCGCTCGTATTTTACTATAAAACATTCATAGGTATCAAAAAAAACATGCAGTATTCAACCTTAAGGTCGAATTGATAAGTAAGTTTACCTAGCACTAAACGCAACGACATGAGAGATTGATACGTACTGAGTGAGGGATCAGTTCTTTCCTTATACCTCCTGTGGTTTCCCAGGAAGATCAGGTACTCAGAAAAACACCCAGCTTGGGTTTAGCTGGAGGTGTTTACAAAAGTAACCGGCCCTTGAACCCGGGTACCCCCGTTCCTTCCCATTGATAAGTTCATTCCCATAAGATAAATTCCTTCTCTTTGATATGTTACTGAATTATAATTATTTACTAAAAGCAAATGTGAATGCATATTTAAAGCTGTTGTGTTAATTAAAAATATTCAAAACCAAGATATTTCTCAACCACGTAGCTATTTCCAGGTAAGGATGCTAGATATAGCAAAGATATTTTCATATACATCTGAGAGTATCACTCAATCATTTATTTAAAGCTTTAAACAGTTGATTTGTTTTTAAAACATTCCACTAAAGTTGGTTTTGGAATGCTAATCACCGGAAGGACTATATAGGAATCAAGTATTTAATTATTTTTCACTCTAAATTAGTTAAAATATATCTCCCAAACGACAGAATTAATGAGAACAATCGCTATTTTCAGCTAAGCTAAATTTTGGTAAGAAATGGTTTCAGGCTTCATTTGGTGGAATTCTCTCATCATAGAAGGATTTAAAAAAGCACACTGCAATTCCACATACAAGGTTTATTTTAACACGACCAGGTTTCGCCGTATAACAGCATCACCACCTGATGACGTTTTTATACGGCGAAGGCTGGTCGTGTTAAAATAAACCTCGTATGTAAAATTGCTGTGTGTTCTGTAAATTCCACCATAAAACTTCGGTAGTGAAACAATCATTTTTCTTGCGGTCATTTCTTGATGAAATTTTGAGTTTCTTTGAATTACCTTTTTCCACGTAACGGATTTCTTATCCTGTGTTGCCCTCAAGTGACTTCTACTAAATTATTACAATACTATTCCTCTGAATGTTAACATTAATACTGATCGTGGACGTACGTTATCATACACAAATAAATACGACCAGAAAAAGGTTTGAAGAGCAACAACTTCGAGGGTTTTATTCTTCTGGTTAGCAAATGAAATTTTCTTCGACCTACCGATCATTTGTGGATTATATATAGTTTAAAATAACGTGACCAATACACAAGTCAGTACAAACTGTCAAGCTAACCATCATGAGTATATGGAGTGCAGGGTAATATCAAATGAAAAATCATCTTATCATACGCAGATACGGCTATACATGTCGATGCATTCACCGAGTTACTTTATTTTAGCAAATTGTATGCATTATGGCAGAGCCAAAATATTTCAAAGCTTTCGAAGACATTTCAAATTAATTTCTCCCATATACCAACCAACAAACATCTACCTCAAGATTCACATGGACGCGATTTCATTTTTTCCCCGCAACAAGAGTTAACAAACAATTACATTGGTGATGCGTAGGCGTATCTTTCCGATTTGAAAAACTCCGAAGCTCCCAACGTATCACGTCGGTCCAGGGTGAAACGCGGTCGTGGGTTGTTGGAAGACAGCCTTGTAGACGCTCTCTTGAAATGGGAGTGCAACGGTCTCGCATCGTTATGCAGATTTTTATGGCAGAGGCAGACGATTTTAAAGCACAAAAGTCCCTCACTTGGTCTCAGGCGATGGAAAAAAAACACACACACAGGCTGCCAGCGTTTCTGACCCACCCTCTCCCGCAAGAAAATATCCTTACCACGCCAGAGGACGCGTCACGGAGTTGAAAAAAATGTATGAGAGAGAGAGAGAGAAAGAGAGAAAGAGAGAGAAAAAGGGTTGCGAAGGGGATGCAGGAACGAGAGAGGGGCGAGAAAAATAGGGGATGAAGGGTGAGAGGAGGAGGAGGGTGTGGTGCCCTGAAATGTTAATCCGAATGACTATTGTTGTGAGCTTTAAAGCGAGAGCGGAAAAATTGAGTCACAGAGAAGGATTGCCCATTCATTTTTTTAAAGTCATAGTTGCTGCATTCGATTTACTCTCTGTCGGAGGTTGTTAAACAAAACTCTTAAAAGCCATGCCACCTTTTCCTTTTGCGACAATATGAATTTAAACACTTTCGATTTACCTTAAACTTAACGACAAACAGCGTATAAATAACTGGTATATCAAATGACGGTAGATCCGATGACTTAGGCACAATCGGAAAGATACTTGGAGAATGTAAGACTAATATCTTATAATTGTTATTTTTCTATCGTCTTTTAGACTAGATACCAAAATAAAGACGACCACACGCACTATGGAGTTAGATAGGATAGGTAGTGTATATCTTATGCAGTTATATTGCATGCATGCTAAATAAACGTCATTTGAATATTGTTGCCGCATTATATTATTATTGTTATGTCACCGAATGTCCGCATGCATGTAGTTTCTTGCTTGGTGAAGGGTTTTGAATCACCCCTAGTGGGTAATGCCTGTTTTGAGTTTACTCACCCCGCGCCCCTGAAGCGACTAGCAGGGCATTTCTTCGATGCAGACGTGTATGTTTTTCAAGCCTAACTAAAACAGCAAAACCAATATGTGATAATGAGATAAAATTAAATTAGGGAAAGGCTAGCTTTGAAGTTATAATTTGATTCGTTGGAAATTACAATGGGGTGGCGTATTGATACAATATTAGTGACGCTTTAATTCAGTATTTTATTTTCCCTACCGGAGAAAATGTATATGATGCAGTAAAAACTTAGTAACGGACAAGAACTAACTATTTCCTTTAGGATCAGACTATATTTGTAACTTTCGGACGTCAATTTTAGAGAGCAATCTTGTAAATTCGCGAGGTATCTTGGAAGAATTATAATGAATTTTAAAATAGAGATTAAATAGGCCACCTCGCGAATGAAAGCTTAAAAAATCGATTCACCCAAGAACGTGTTGGTTTAAAATTATTTTTCTCCCCTCTAAGATTTCAGTTATATTTTTAAACACCTAATACTGACCAAAAAACCCTTACTACGAATACCACACTAAAATGGAAAAACTAAAGAGTTTTTGAATAGACAAATAAAATAATTGTATCAGGAATCAAGTACTTACATTTCATAATTTTCCTTCGCACTCCCGCGTTGTTTTGTTCCAGCAAGGCGTGAAAAAATTGTTCCTCAGGAGCTGGGAAAGGAAAAAAAAATTAAATCCAACGGGAAAGTATGTCAAAAAGTTAATTTAATAAACTAAGAAAGTTGAATAAGTAATTTTCTGAAAGAAAAAATTCCAGGCGAGGCGAAAGGAAAGAAGGCATCGGAGGAAAGTGGAGGGTGACCGCGGGAAGGGCCGGAAGAGCAACAGCAACAGCCCACCCTTCAGACACGCCGGGGGGCGGCAGAAAAATTCGCACAGAAAAAAACTCATCTCGCATTTTGCAGTCCGCGGACCGTGTGAAGGAGCCAAAGGAACTCAGACCGTACCAATTACACCGAGAGGGTAAGTGCTTTGCATAAACCCCCGTCCTCTTCGCCCTTTCGCAACGCTTTAATCTAAATATGATTCTGTTATTCTTTCGCGAACGACGGAGTAGACGTTTTGTGGCATTTATAAAAGCCCTGATGCGACACTTCACGACGCTCAATTGCTTTAATCCATTGTCCACCTCGGTGTCCTGTCTGTCATTCAACCACATTTTCACAGTGGCTGTACACTGGAGACGGAGATATTTAGGCAATGAATCTGAGAAAATGACAAACGGAAAAGCCACAACTTAAATCTGCTGATTAAATTTTAGAGAAAGATAACTAATGATGCTAAGATCATAAAAGAAGCTTCATTAAATTATATAAATATTACTATCAAGTAAATAAATTGCATTTAGCTGTGGTTTTAAAAACGTTTGTGCCCGTTTTAATTAATGTAAAGTGAGTCAACAGCTACAAGTGTACGAGCAAAATCTGCTTATTTATAGATATTTTTAATGATACTTTTCTTATCTTAAAATATTCTAAAATTGAATAGCTATTACATTAATAACTAGTAGAGTTTTCTTCATTTTAAACACTAGAACCACAATACCGCATTGATAGTTTGAGAACGTCAAGCAAATATCTACCGTGGCTCGTCCAAATGGGCAGTGCATTCTCCGTAGAATTGCATTCTGGAGCAACACACCCGTGAAAGGAAGGTAAGCCTACTAAGTATGAACAACCAACACATGAGGAACGCAACGCTGATAGAAGTTCGTAACCGACTATTAGACCAAAGACAAAGGAAAATCCCATTGGCGTAAAAGCATAAGTGTGAACGCGATAGTTAGAAATGGGACAGGTTTCGCAGGCCTTTTGACGCAAAGGTAATAATGCAACGCTGGCCCGCATTCCTGTATGAACAAAGGGATGAGAATTCTCAGAGTTTGTCGTCCTCCATTGACAGGTCTACTCGTTTACCTCACCTTTGCCGTTGAGTGCCGGTTGTTAGAGCGGATATAGTCGACGTTTACCCAATTTGAGAGCCAACCATCATGAACGTGTCATTACGGAGAGCGCTTAGTGTTATGGCCTAGTTCATTGAAATAAAGAAGGAAGAAACATACTGAAGGCAGGATCAATTAATTGTTGACCGGGTACTCCGATGACATCATAACCCCAAGCACATCGTCACTAATCGTGTGAAGAAGAACATTAATTCCAATTTCTTCAAATTAATTTCAATATTCTTTTTATTCGAGTAGAAATTTGTTTACGATATTAACCCTTATAGTGCCAGCCCCTACCACCTGGTATATGCGAAAAATGCCAGGGTTTTTTTTGTATATGTATTTGTTAATTTACACATTTAAACAATATAATATACATTTATATAAATTTATTAACAATAATTTTTTCCACTCCAAGCACGGCTAGAGTAAGTAAAATATTCAATTTATATTTTTACCTCCTAAACAATTTAATAAAAAAATATTTATTAACCAAAAAGTCCGTCGATAGATCGGCCCCCATGGCGATTTTCGCGCATTCCCCCCTAGGGCCGATAGAACGGCCCGCTGGCACTTAAAAAAGGGTTAAAGAGTTTACAATAAAAGAACAGGCATCTTTGAGAAACAATCATTTAAAAAAATTAGGTTAAAGGTAAAATTACCTTAAATACATGTTATGTCGCCTTGATTGGCCAAGTAGTATCTCTGCAAGTAGCGTCGACGGCCTCGTGTCATTTAGCACCCCGCCCCACAAATCATAGAAATATCCCTATTGGTGAAACCCAACACCTATGTTCTAGCGGCGGGACTCTAACCCACGACTTTTTGGTTTAGTCGATCACTAGCCACAGGATAACCAGGCCGGTTTGATCGGCCAACTTTGAAATAGAGGCGTTTAAAAAAATTGGAAGGGAGGCACTGGATATTTTTTTTTAAAGTACGGTATGCTAGCAAAACTTTACTTCGGAATAATTTACTTGAAGTAATACGGATGAGAGCCCGAAGGGCGGCGAAAGAAAGAGGGAGAAAAAAAACGAGGCTTCAATGAAGATTGACTATATTTAACTTGTAGCACTGTGCGCACCACTAGATCCCCACATTGTTTTAACAGATATGATAATTCGGTTAAAATAAAAGAGAGAAACACAGCTTCATATATCCGTTTTTTTCCAAGAATAATAATTAAAATTAATATCACATGCATCATTAAATAAAATTATACCCACAATAAAGAAGAAGGAATTTGCAATTCGCCACAATTTGCTTAAACAGAAAAACCTGTTATCAAATAAAAAAAAATAGGATTTTTCTTTATTTGATAACAGAATGATATTCAGATATTGACGAATTCTCCACGACTGTAATTTTATGGAAACAAACGGAAATGGAAGGATCACCGAATACGAGAACGGAAAATGCTGTTTTCTAAAGGTTTTTAAATATGAGCGGACTTTGAAAACTGGTCTTACTCGTTGGAATCATGCCTCGGAATGAATCATCCTGAAGTTGTCACAAACCGTAAACCAAAAACGTTTTAGTCTGTTTGAATCTGGAGTTTGCCCTTGGCTTAGAATTAATTTTCATTGATAAAACCAGGGGGACCACGACATGTCTGTTTGATGTTGGCTCATTGGACAAAGGGTTTCTTGAGAGATTTGATCCCTGCATTTGGACGAACCGAAGTCTACAATTTAAGGGAACTGAATGAAATATTAAAGTACACAATTTTTATCTTTTCAAATTATTTTATATTGTAAACATTGTATTAAGGCCATAACTTAATAATAATTATATGTGTTCCAAAATATATAATCGGACTCATCAAAACAACTCCTTGAAAATAAATTTTAATCACCTGTAAAAATAAATTTCAAATAAATTGATGAAATCAGTCGTCACTTTGTGGAAACGATTAATCGTAAAGATAAACCATGTTTATTTCTTCTATATTTGACCTGAAGATGACGCCGTAGCGTTGAAACTAGTAGTACCAGATTAAAAATCTTAGTGGAAAAATACGTAGTACGTTATTCCTTTTTTTAAAAAATGTTTATTTCTCTTTACAAAATCAAAAACATTCAGCGTAAACTTCTATAACTGAACAAAAGAATCTCCAGTGTCTACTCCATCATTCATGAGATGTGACAGTGAGTCGCAAGAAGAGAATTCGTCATCCAATTGCCGTCATGTTTGAAGCATATGATATTACTTACAGTTCTGAAACGTTATTATATGAGACGCTCAAGTCTTGTTTCAATTGGTGATTACTAAGAGTTGATACGTTATTGATGAACTCCAAATTAGAGCTACCAATCCTCACTTTAGCGTAAATCCCCCTTCAACTCTGCCAAATTCCTAAAGGCTATCATTCTACCTAACGTACCTCAACTGCCATTAATTATGCTGTCCTAATTTCATGTTTGATATTTCTCTTCTAAATTTGGAAAAATGCATTACGTCTGGTTTTACTTCATACTGTATCTTATTGTCAATGCATTCATTGCACCTTTTGGGCGACTCACCAAAGCCTAGCCATCCAAAGATTTTAATTAATAGTCCTCCTATTGTCACTGCATATACTTTCACAACTAGGAAGCGATAATTAAAGGTATCTCTTTCTGGGCCATTGGAAATCTACATCCGCTAAATATAATTGCTTTCTAAAAGGGGAATATAGGCATTCTAACATATCACCTATCTCTCCAAAACATGTTCATATTTTATAATATTGTGTACATTCCAAAAGATTATCAATCGCTAATGCGAATCTACGAAATGTACGAAAAAGTCATCGCTAAGCTTTAATTTTCATTATAGGTAGGAGATAGGAAGGAGACTGGGAAAACCCAATCTATATTGGAAGAAATGATCATACATGCAAAATTAAACCCAGGAAACAAAGAAGAAACAACGCCAAATATTCATTCGTTGTTGTTAATAGGGACATATAAATTGAATGGAACGAGGAACCTGGAAAATTATTCAATCCGTTACCACAAAACTTCAAAAGATAGGTTGTTTCAAAAGAATACCAAAAACCTATAGAAGTTACTATGAAACTCTAATTATACAACTGAACAATTTTACAATGAACTCCATTAATTCCAGCGGTTTTTCTAGCATTGATTCCAGTGTTTAATTGTCACATTTGTCGTTTTTTTAAATCATTGACACCCGGCTTACTCGCCGACTAGTAATTAACTAGGTAAGTAAATAAATACCAGGGTTCCTTCTATTAGTTTGAACAAAATATGCTCATCCATGTCTTAGAACCGGAATGGCCTTCTAGTAATCTTTCGACTTATTCAGTAAACTTTATTTCTCGATTCGTAAAACTTTTTTCACCGATTTTGACCGAAGCAAGACGTTTCTTTTTATTTTTTTTCTGGAAGGGAATTAATATGTACATAACGAGTTCTAGCTAAACACTTAATTTTCTACATGCAGTGAATGCTACGTATACCCAATCTCTAAAAATATCAATCAATTTCTCTCCTCCATGATTCGCCAACATCTACATTAATTTCAGTTCAGTATTAAAAATGTTTGCATATGTTTAATTCATACAGTTAGATGTAGGGATCGGTCAATTTTAACTTGTTGACACTTTTCTCGAATAAGGACCTATGTCATTTTGATAAATAGCGGAGGTAAAAACTAATATTACAGCCTTATTAAGGCATGTAAGAAAAACCTGCTATCTTAGTAAGTGATAAGCGGGGAAATCTATTCAGAACCATAAACTTTGAGAAGACATGGAATATAAAGGTCAAGCAAATGTTCCTTAATGGAATCAGGCCTCCACGTGTAAAGTTAGGGGAGTAAACGAGGCGTGGAAAGAAGATGAACAGGGACTGTATATACTTAGTAAAAAAGGCATTGCCAGAATTGAAGGCAAAAAAGTGTTAGGAGGAAATGATATTCCCAAGGAATAGAAATAATTCTCAGAATATTTAACACACGAGGAAGAAAGTTTTTCGGAGATGATTTCTGGAATTTATTGATAAGTTCTCCCTCCTAATAAATGTATAAGCAAAAGCATGTTAGAGCTTTATGATTACTTATTTACAATTACACTTCAAGTAGGCATGAAGTCTGGTGGCATGATGACACACGTAACATATAGAAAGAGAGAAAAAAGAAAAGGAAAAAACTTTTAGTCTACCATTTTAGCGACAAATATTTCTTATTAACTTAGATTAAAAATAGGTAACACTGCGTAATAAAGGTTTAATATTTCTTCTGGTAATTCCTGTTCTTTTCGCTTACAACCCGATTTATAAAGGAATACTTGGCAATAATTGTTTTCTGGCGCCTTAATTTCATCTTTAGGGGGTGGTCGTTTTACGTGTTTTGCAATATAATGTCATATATACCAAATCTGTATACGGTTCCAATAAATAATTACAAATAATTGAAGTTGTAAACCACATAAATAATTATATACATTAAGACAGACACACACACATACACCTATATATATATATATAGAAACACATGCCGCCTTACTCAAATTCTGACCTCCTTCGTCCCACGAGCTCCCATCCAATCACCCTGTTGAGATTTTTAACTCTCTTCTCCTTACAAAAGTTTACAGCATACGAAAGAACATAACACGACATTCAACCTATGCTACAAAGTCTCCATTCCTGCCACCC
>WURS02451418.1:0-14176 GCA_011762765.2 Rhinocypha anisoptera
CGTGGGCTTAGTACTAGGTGAGCTCTACCCTCACTTAACATACCAACCTTCGGGTTGATCACTGTGGTTTTTTTTAACAAATAATTCTGAATGCAAAATTTAAAATTATTTCTGCTTTATAAACACATCCTATGCCACCTATAGACTTGAAAAGAATCGCTACCTCAGTCAATGGGTTGGCGCGAGAGTAGTTTATCCATTTCTCGCTACTTTTGGCACCAAATCGCCAAAAGGTTCGCCATCCCTGATCTAGAGAATTTGAGACGCATTTCTCGAGAAAATTGAATGTCATTTTTTAAGTAGTGTTGTTACATTATTCTGAGAAAATAATGGAGTGATGGTACTCTAGCAAGGGGTAGAACTAGGGAAAAACAATTAATTCGCATACATTATGTTCCTTTTGCACAAATGGAAGAGAACATTACGAAATTATTAGAAATTTTAAGCAAAAACGAATTGAAGAAGGTCGATATGAACGAGAAAAAACAATGTTAAGGAATCTAGGGAAAAGGAACAGTCCACCACTCTTCTTATTCAAAACGTTCCAACCAATATGGATGTCGGTGGATGTATAAAACATAATAGTACTACTAGAAACATGACCGGTAAAATACTATAAATTTTGAACGGAAATAAAAACAAAGGTTTATTAACTGAAAAGGATATTATTACGTATTATTGAAATTAAAGAGGGTATATATTAAGTATTTGGTTTGTAGAGCTTACATTTACTGCGGGGAAGCTAATACAGCAGCCTAAAGGTAAATAAAAATAAAGGCAAACCCTGGAATGCTGAAGGTGAAGAGAGTGCTCAAAATCGAATGTGGAAACAGTTAGGAACAAGGAGTTGACTACTAGAATCCAGGAGTCTCCTCAATTCCGCGAGGCGGTTACTTCACAATAGTGAAGAAAGCGAAAAGGAGTAGAATGAAGCTGTGATGAGGATGAAGTATTTGTGACGTGACGACGTCCTGTACGGACGACCAGTTAGAGGAAGAAGGAAAAGTTAGACGAGATAAAAGCAGTAGAAACTACGACAGGTGAGCAGGATCCGGGTAAACAGGAAACACCTGACATGATTCTCAAATTAACTAAGTTCTGCCGTGAATTGTGTGTTTTTGAAATAGATATTATAAATTAAACATATTGAGAATTTCAAAAATTCATTATCCAAAAATGTTTTGCTAGTGCTAGGAATATCAGCAGAAAAAGGTCTATCAGCGAATGTAAACATTATCTGTAGAATCTTTTAAGAGTGAAACGTAATTCCAAAGTAAAAACTTCCGACTGGCTAATTCTTATTTTGATTGTTAAATGCGAGCAGATAGAATCTCAAGAAAGTATTACATTTGGTATGGACCGACATAACAACGCAGAATTTTCCTAACAAGTCGCATAAACTATAGTAAGAATTTTAGACCATTGAAAAATATACATAATCTACCTCGGTTTTCAACTTTCTCACCTCGTTCCTTTTCAGGTTTCCAAAGGTACAATTTTGCCATGATTATTAAAAAATGGTTAAATTTATTTCTTGAAACAGATTTAGTGCCCAATCAAGTGACTTGATATCGGTAGTTGTCATTGTGTTGATTTAGCATCACCATAAAAATTAATGAAGTCGTTTATGGGCACATGTTCAAGGAAATTTATTTTAACTTTCTCATTAGGCTATTTTAGGGTATTCTTAGAATAAATTACGATCTTCAGAATCACCATGGTAATTTAGAACTATTTAAAATAAATAGACAAAATTTTACAAAAATCGGTTCCATATTTTTTTCTAAAGTTTTTTTTTATTTCTCTTCTATTATTAGGCTTTTTTGTTGATTTGTTTGGCTACATATATTTACACGGCTTTCTAACAGTCCTTTCTGACACTAACCGTTCAGGGATATTTTTAGACAAACGAAATATTAATATCGTGCAATAACCTTTTCCCTTTTTTATCAATGCTATACGCAAGCATTCAAATACTATATTCATATTAATATTCTACTCTATTCTTAGTACTATTTATATACTTTCAAGTCTTTAAAGATCTTGTTTCCATTAGGATAAATTCATACAGTTTCAATGTGGCAAATGGCATATCTCTCATATACTGACGTATCAACTTATGACTACTAATCCCAAATAATTATTGTTAATTAATAAAATTCTCAAATTATTTGACTTTTACCAATTGCTTGTACTTCCCTCTTTATCGGACAACCACATATCAAAAGTCTTTTCTGGTTTCGCCTTTTGATTTGTGGAACTCCGCCACTAATGCCGTGGATTACAGCCATTTATGAAAATGTTAAGATAATCACTACTTTTAAATTATTATATTATAAGTAACTTCTGAACAAATAGTGCTTAGATAGGGAGTATATTCAATTACGTTATAGTCAGCAAGAGATTCCATTATCACATTGTATTGTTTTGTCCAATATTACTATTTGTTAATATTATGATGCAATACATAAGTATATGCATACCTATGGGGGTATACATTTATTAACATGCATGCATGTTTATATGTACGTATACAGGAACATTTTTCTACCATTTTGCTATCGACTGCTTTGGTCTGTTTCTGGTCTGTTAGGTGCATATATTGTTTGTTCTCAAGCGGCACAGCTGCCACAGAACATATTAAATTTATTCTATTCTAAATTAATACTTTTCCTCTGAGAGGTGTTTTTTGCATAATATATACGATATTTCAGAGTCAATGATAAATTGAGTAGTATTTATGAATAAATGAAAACTTTAATATTGAATACCCATAAAATAGCACTTCAATATAATGATGCCTAAAATAAGAGTAATATTTTAAAATTAGTGAAAGAATTACGGTAGGAAGAGGAATGAGAAAGAGTTTTCCGAGTTTAATCTCATATCAATGCATGATATGAATACGTATATTGAGAAGTAAAAGACTCCGAGAGGGATTGATGATAGGAAATAAAATGATTAAAGACTGTTTTAATTATCACCATGTGGCTCTGGAATGATCTTTGGTTTAACTGTTTCTAGGCTCCGGTAGCCAACTCTGTGAAATTTTTCAAAATGTCTGGCTTAATACTATGTGAGCTCCACTTTCACCTAACATAACAAACTGCAGTTGATTACTTTGATCTCTTAGGTCCAAAAATTCCAGAGGAGCTAAAAATGGGAGATATATTATTATTATTGCAATCTTTCATTATTTTTTCGAATGATGGTTTAGTTGCTGGTGGTATAGTGGACGAATTTAGTTAATTAAGGATGTTGGATAACACCAATGCAAGGCAGAGTAAAAGGATAAAGACGATTAGTTTCTCAGTAATATTTGGATGCAATAAAGAATTTATAGGAATGTTCCCTTCAGATGGTAAAAGGAATTCTATTGAATAGAAAAGGGGTATAGACAATTAACAGAGAAGTAATTTCATATGAATAGAAACGTCTGAGATGAATAATATGCCTGAGATATTACAACAACAAATGGAGGATGGTGGAGAGAAGGCTAAACAATATAAATGAGTTTTATTGGCAACCAAAATTACATCAAACAGAGGAAGGACTTACAAGAAAAATGGACTACAATTTGTAGGGGTAATATAATACTCTAAAGTAGTAAATATAGGTAGATTTTTTATAGAGGTAATATTACTTTTATATTACAATTTATAGTTTATTTTTATAAAGATTTTACGAGTGATACATTCTTATAGTTTACTTGTATATAATTCCTTAGAGTACATTAGTAGACCTAAGCATATCATCCAATTCTAAAATTGGTCTCCGACCTGAATATTCCTAGTATTCCAGAGGAACTGTTGCCAGATAAAGCAAGCCCGCGCATTGAGATTAAGTTGACAGTTCTATGAAATTCAACGCAAGAAGTGACAAAAACAATATTTTATTTTCATTTTCATTTAGTTACATTTATTTGAGTTTAAATCTAGTTTAAATCTAATTTATTCGACATTAAATCTAGAAACATGACTTCTGATTACAGACCTCATCACATATATTTTATATTTTCGGATATATCCGATAGAAGACTTAAGCTGAGAACACAATACAAAGTCACAAAGCTGAATCCATTGTACCATTTAAAACTAAACACAAGTGCAGCATGATTTTTACGAATATCGTTTAATTGTTACTGCTGATTTAAACAAGTTGTACTAACGGAACTTTCCATTGCCATCCACTGCATTTATATTTAAGTTTAGAATGAGTTCTCAGGTCTAAGGTTTTATTATATGATTTTTATAAGTACCTTAATTAAATTCAGCTGATAATGAATTTATTTCATTGATAGCATGCACTTATCTACTCGAACATAATATAAAAATTCATTTAATTTGACGATAGACAAATTTTTGAGACAAGTTTCGGATACTATCAGAATAAAAAACTCTCTTGGTAAGGAATTACATTTAGTTTCATCTTACATTTAGTTTCATCCCATCGACCCCATATTGCCTATCTGCCTAAAGAGAAATACTGGGATGAAAGGATTTACAAAGATAAAGATATTTATAATACAAAATGTGAGATTTAAAAGAACTAATGTTTAAATTATAATATGAATCTGAATAATCTTTTAATATGAATAAAAATAGCATTCAATAGAGTGAAACAGTTAACAGTAGCCAGGAAAAATTAATGTATTGTTGAGTAAAAGATTTGCGAAATGGAGTGTAGTATTGTATAGGGGAGAAACCTGGACGATCAGGAGAATAGAGAAATACTTGATACTTGGAATGAATTTAAATGTAGTCATGGAGAAGAACGGGAAGGATCTCGTAGATTGAAAAAATGAAGAAGTGTTGGGGAAGGAATAAATGAAATAAGAAGCATCACGGGGGTTACAAGAAACAGGAAATGGGAACTTGATGGGGCATTATTTAAGAAACGACTGCCTGATGAAAACATTAATGGAGGGAAAGATTGAGAGGGAAAGAGAGAGTTAGAGGAAGAAGGAGACACAATTTGGTGGCAAACATTAAGATCTGAACAAATGAGGGAGGACGTTAAGGACCGGACAACATGGAAGGAGCTCTGTCATTGAAACCGGTCCGAGGACAGATCCACCCAAGAAGAAGAATATGAATCAATCAATGAAGTGATAATTCAGAATCCTATAGATGAGGACGGATAACAGGTTTTTATAATTTTGATTTACAGTTTAGTTAGAGAATGTTTAGAGAATGGTAGAGAGATGGAAGGTACTCTAAAATAGAATTAAAAGCGAATAACGGGAATTGGATGTTGTGACGGAAAGTAGAATTTCGTGTAGCTGAGGGAACAGACAGGAAAGATAGCCTTTAGACAGATTGATTGTAAGTTTAGTTTCCAGAGGTGGAGAATAATTTACCGTAATTAGTATTAAATCAGAGCTATCTCTAACAGTAAAGAGACTTTGTTTCCTAAAATATACTCCCGATGCATGATAACACATTGTTTCTGGAGAAAATAAACCGGGTCTGAAAAACCGATTATCATACTACAGCAGGCCGTAAACATTTAACAAGGAAGAGAATGTAATTTCCTTTTGGAATGTACGCTCATATCTAAGAGAATATTGACGTTTTACCTTTGTTTAGGTAATCCATAATTATGATTTTGCTTACTGTCAAATTCTAAGAATCATTCAGATTACGAATTAAGTGGTAACATTTTGGAAGGAGCCGTAATTTTGACCATGTCCGCATTTAAATCGATTAGTTATATTTTAATGGATTATTTTGAAATATGTTAACAATGTATTTCTTTAAAAATTTGGTTAAAGATAAAAACGGGCCTAAACTTTCAGCGTTAATAATTTTTCAAGACCTGTATGGCGAAATCTGCAAAGGAGCACAGCTCAGTTTTTCCACAGCACCTCTTCTGAGTCAATGTATCCAGCAGTCTTTATTTGTATGCATAGGGATAAAAACACCAAAGTTTCTCAACCGAAAATGGAGAAATAAAATTTCCCAACTCACCGCCTCACTTAGGCGAGTAAACTCTAAAAAACTTTTTCTTAAGACAAATATTTAAGTTGCATATGGATAAACGCCGTCATAATTCACGCATGCATTGTTTTTCGCTGAAGGCAAAGGTATCGAAAAAACTTTATACGTCCGCTTCCGCGTATTATCGAAAACTTCCACTACATGAAGCAGAATAGATCAATACAGTCATTTCAAGGTGTATAGAAGCGAGAAGTATGGTTCCCTACCAGGACGGGTAACCTCTCCATTTTAATAAATCCGCCCTCCCTTCATGTTTACCTATTGGGGAAGTAACTGTGAGGACTAACAAAATTTATCAATTTTTAGGAATCACTCTTTGAATAAATTTCTTATGGAAAACGCAAAAAATGTAATTTCACTAATATCTTGAAGTCAAATAAAATATTTCACTAGAGGTTCCTACCTAGGTATTATGAGAAATATAAAAATGTTCCTTAAGAAAATGCGGTTCAATACCTTACTGAAAACCTGCATAAACAAATATTGGAACGTTATTTACTATTTGAATTATCCAAAAATTGGTATAATTTCAAAAAATTAATGTATATTTACATATACTAGCGCCAATTGGCGCCAAACTTTCATTGCCATGCTTGCGGTAGGTATTAGGGAAACTATTTGATATTAAATGACAAAATGTTTATTTTTATTTACAATATTTCATTTAAATATGTATTGACTGTAAATCCTGAAGAGCATATTATTCTTAATTAAAAGCTCTTTTACTAATTTTCAAGTATTCAAGTTATACTTTTACCATTGTAGGATGGATTTTTATTTTGAAAATGGACTAATTGCAAAGAATGCAAAAATCTTCCTTTGAAATTGGACGAATATATGCATGTGCAGTAGGTTTTAATAGGATAGATACAAATGCAGGACGGTTAAAACTACATCCTTCATTTGGTCCCATTATATTTTTTTATTGATATGGATACATAAATCCCCAGAAACTATTTGTCTGAATCACAGGTCTTGAGGAGACTCGATTAAACAATGAATACGCTGACAGGCAAAAAAACTTTGTTTGATTAAATAATTAAAATATTCATGATTGATGAAGCTCAACGTTTTCTTAAAAGTGCAATTATTTGATCTGCAAGCAATAATGATTATTGGTTGCAAATCGTGATGCAAAAATGAGGTTATCAAACAGTATCTGCTCAAAGCAACTCTGTTGAAAAAAATAGTTTTAGCTGCCTATTAAAATAATTAAAATCTTCTAAAAGTTAATTGAGGCAAGATGAGGACATGAAAGAAGAAAAGTATTGAGTAAACAGAGAGATATACGAATGGCCGTCTCAAATGAGTAAAGAACGGCTATGAAAGTACATACTATGATATTAAAGATGGTATAAAATATTAATGTGCACCTTGACCACAGCAATGACATAAGTGTTGGTCATCCCAAGGCTGGTAAATCTATACGTAGCTGATTCTCTTTTCTGTCATTCATATATTTATTTTGTTTATTGTAAACATCAAAGTATTCTATGAAAATGGAAATTGGCCAGTTTTATATAAACTATTAACTTAGATGGTTTTCATATAAATTCGAAGAACAATCAGTGTAATTGATTTCAAGTAGTAAACATAAGCAACGTCATATTTTTAAAGAAGATATTATGTAGTATCCTGACATTACCGTTCTAGGTTTCCGCGTTGTTTCGTTGTGTTGTGTTGAAGGGATTTCGGTGGCCACAAGAGAGAACTAACGTAGTGGACCGCCAGTAGTTCTTCAACAATAATAACATTGTAAGTTTAGTTCTGCCTACAAAATATAAAGACATGAAAAACATAAATGTGAAACAAACCTCTTCGAGACTATAGATAGCTACATTCAAAATTTCCAATATTCAAGTTGAATCTCCTTAGCATAATTCATGTTACAGATTTATTTTCACTTTATAACAGAATTTTTGATTAAAAAGAGAGTAATAACATTTCTTAATATGTTTCCACAATTTTATCACATTCTAACCTGTATCAATTAATACTCTCGTCAACTCATAGGCGTATTGCACAGGTTAGAAAACACGATAAAATATTACATTTCGGGAATAAAACATGAATTGGTTTGAATATTATCGTTATTAAATTTAAAGCACAGACAAAAATATATTTCTATTTGTCGTATTTTATAATATTTATGATTCCGCTTCAAATAGAAAATTGTGCTTTTGCAAACACGTCCCATTTTATTTCAAGAGGCTTGCCTCTCCATTTATATAAATGTAGAACCTAGCATCGAGAGTACTTGTCTTGTTATCATTCGTGAATGATATCTGACTGCATTTGCCCTTCTCCGTCCACAATCATCGACATGTCACACTCCAGTACAAGTGACAAGGGGATTTTAGTGGAAAACCCACGGCCAACCATCATCTCAAGCCTTCCGTTTGGTAATAATACATCAAATCTATTAGTTGAGTTTCAGGTACCCGGTTGAAAGTTGTGAGTTTCAGAATCGACAAGAAAACCAGCCATCTCAAGTGGCTATTGCTGCGCAATAATACATTGATAATTCCCCTACACATGTAGAAGAAGTCGTTTTTTGTTGGGAATAAAGTATCCACGTATACGAGTAGTTCATTTAACACCAATAACGAAACGTATCCTTTAGTTAATTTGCGGACTAAACTCTGTAGTTTTTTCATTTTATAATCTCATAAATACCCAAGGTGAACCCCGTCACGTAAAAATAAGAGGAGGAGGGGGTTTAGGGAAAACATTAAATCGAATCTTAAACGCTAATGGTAACGTCTAAGGTCTTAAATAAATCAAAGGATATATGAGGATAGAAAATTACAAAATGAAGGCATGTCAAACGCTGTACTTTCCGACGGAGTACACACAAGAGAAAAGTCGACTTTGTGATCGAAAATAAATTACGTCCTTTATGATAGAAAAATAAGAAGCCAAAAAATTTGAGTAATTTAATGCATAGAATTATGTCAGATTTAAGATATATAAATAAATTATAAATTTTCAGGCACAATTGTCTAATGAATCCACCTGAGCAAAGTATAAACCAGGTATATCACAGAGAGTCGAACAATTTTTAAGATTCCTTTCCAGAATTTCTTTGCGCTCCTGTTCCTTCTTCTACTACCCTTTCATATTTCGTCTTGCATGTGCGTATTTCAACATGAGCGATTTGGAACAGGGTACTAATAAGATAAATCTTGGAAAGTGAAATTTGAGGAACTTATCCAGACGTAAAAAAGGTCACTACGAAGGAAGAACCAAAGAAATATTTATAGTCACGGATTGAATCAGAAAGGCTACCCCATATCTCAAGAAGTAAAACTTGTACGTCAGTACTGGTAACAAATATGAATAAGACAGTTTCCAAATACCAAGATTCGTATAAATATAAATAGTAGCAGTATCGGCTACTGAACAAAAAATTTCTCAAGATCCTAGGCTACTAAATTAATTTTTTTAATTCAAATTTTCAAATTCAAAATTCAAAGTTTCCAACAAAAGGAATTTAAAAAATGTTCTCTCTATAAATTACAGTCTTAAACTCCACAGAATGATAC
This sequence comes from Rhinocypha anisoptera, assembly GCA_011762765.2. Taxonomy (NCBI): domain Eukaryota; kingdom Metazoa; phylum Arthropoda; class Insecta; order Odonata; family Chlorocyphidae; genus Rhinocypha; species Rhinocypha anisoptera. The sequence continues at coordinate 9,545 of WURS02451418.1, forward strand.
GTCTTTTCTGCGCAATTAATACCAGATTAATTGTACGGTATGTCTATTAATTATAACGGCTATAATAAAATATCTTTCTTGTTTCGAGTCCATTTCTATTAAAGGAATGTCTCAGTGCTAATAAGGTTGATCATGGATACTGATTGAAAAATTCTTTCATAGAAATGGTAATGTAAATTCCTATAAATGGTATATTTCCTTCTTAGGGCGGGAATTATTGGATTCGGGCAGTCGTCTGCGCTTCACAAATTTCTAGGTGAAGGCGTGACCCGTTCCAAAAGCCAAAACCGTTCCGTATAAAACATTCCAAGACAATAGAGGGCTGAGAGGAAAACGAGAAATGAATTTCCAAAATATTTTGAAGTCTTAGGCTCAGCTGAGGTTAATGTATCTTCGAGGATGACCAAAAGCATACAAAAGTGTCCATATCTTTATTTTTACAGTCTCTCACGTAGAATCACTGCACGGCAACCTCGAGTAATTTAACCACAAAACAATCATACTTGTAAAAAAATATTTAATCATGGAATTGTTTTGTGATTGTTTCTCAGTGTTTTAGTTTTGTATTTATAATATTTTAGTGAAGAAAGGAATTCATTACTGAGACATGTTTAGGAAAAGCATGGTATTTAATCATGCCTTTGTCACGCAATCTAATAAACAACATTTTTGTTACCTCTGGTGTAAGGAGACCCCCAATAAAAACATATTCTACCCTAACAACGACCAATGTTCTGATTAGGTACAGTAATTAAACGATATTTACTTACCTTGCCTCTCAAGTTTACTGTGTTTCGACTCCACATTACTACCGAGATGGAATGGAATTCCTATGATTATTAAGAATTTTATCCGCACTTGGGTTTATCAAATTATTACACAAATAGTTCACAATATCATTGCATACATTCAGAAGAAGGTTCGTACGTGCTCATTCAAGTGGAATATATCATCGGAAAAGTCGACTCAGAGTGTTATATCATTACCCAAGTAAAAGATTTTTAAATATTCCCTGTCAGCTATTTAAATTCATTTTACTTTTACCTTTACGATATCATTATGTCTCCATCACATTGCACTTTTAAATGGAAAATTGGGTTAATTTTTGTTAGTAGCTAAGAGCGCCTGGCATAAAAATCTATTTGTTTTTTTTTTCCTACTAAGCATTTCTAAAACGTAACCTGTCTTCATAGACAACATTCGGAACGTACATTTCCGTTATAAGTGAAAACTTGAGACCAAGAGGATGTTGGAGGGTATATATTTACTACATAGACACACAACTTGTAAATTTTATTTTTCTACTATTAATATACAAGTTGTCAGGTCGGTTCGGTCAGGTGGTAACTTATGCAAAACTTTATTCTTTCTTAAAAAAAATAAAATAATATAAAAATGAAAACCACTGACGACTAAATTATTGAACATTACTTTCCTACTACTAGCTGAAAAATGATAAATAATTTGGTTCTACTTAGTCAGAAGGATTAAAGTAAATCATTATTCGCATTGCATTAAAACTATAATTAATGTTTTAAGACTTCTTGCACTTTTTCACCTTTCCTTAAAAATATTTACATTTTTTAGGAAGTGCATGAATAGTTTGACAGACAGACCATGTACCGTTCTGTTGAGATATGAAGTTTTGTTATGGTGGTCCTTTGTTGCCGGTATTACACCTTATATTTGAGATCATTGTATCCTATGAAATTCGGTTTTCTATTTCCTCCATTAGATCGCCATATGGCCTTTCACCATTGAGCATATGGAACATTCACAGAGACTGATCCTTTCTATCCTGATTTTCAAAGTCTTCCAGATCAGTAATTTCAATGTCTCTGATACACTCTCTATCCGGTCTGTGTTTCCCCAATCTGGCCGTCTGTTTTCTTCTGGGTCCCATACAACTGATTCGTACTCTAAAATCGGTCTTACAAGCGCTTTTTATTCTTTTTCCTTAGTAATTGCACTGTTCTCTTTGAGTTTCTCGCCAACCAATTCAATGTTTGAAAAGGCTTTTTTGCAAAATATTCATCGTTTGGCCTACGCCATAAATTCTTTGTTTAATGTAAGCCTAAATATTTTTAAGAATAACTTTTATTGATAGGTTCACCTGCGAAGCTGTATTCTCTGTTGGAAATATTTTCCTTGTTATTTTAAGTAGTGAAATTACTTTTGTTGACATTTATATCCATCCCTCTTTTATTTACCCAATTATTCATATTGTTTTGAAGTACTTCACAATCGTTCTCTTCTCTAATTGAGAGTAGACCATGCAGTCATCTGCGAAAAGACCTATTCAGAAATAAATTTTCTTCGGAAGGTTATTAATATAAATTGAAAACAAGGTTGGTTGAAGAACACTCTCTTAAAGTATTCTAGATTTTGGCAACGTTTATTTGGAACATATCTCACCTAGTTACCTAAAACATATCTCACCTCACCTACAATTGTGTTCACTAAAAGTTGCAGACCACGAAAGTCAAGCTAACCGGTCAGTTATTTTCAACTATTGCTTTGTCTCCCTTTATGAAAATCGGTACATGCCTTCTTCCGATCCATAGGGAGTGTATTATTAATTAGATTTACATTGACTAAATTATATATATATATATTTATTTATGAAATCGTTACTTCCCATTTATACAAGACAACAGGAAAATCATCAAGTTCCAACGATTTATGTCATCCACGTTTTCTAAATTTTTTGAGAATTTCGAAGTTTGTAGTGTTAATGCTACTGAAGTTTAAGACAAAATTTTCCCCTTAACCTCAATAAATGGCGCACTATTCTATGCATCTATTTTATTCCTCAAACCCTAAAAACACGCTTGAGTTTTAATTGTTAAGTTCATTAGCCTTTTCATCTGTCATTCCGTCTTTATTTTTTAAAACAATTCCCTACTATCTTTCCTCTTCCGCAAGTATTTATACAATTTATTTACAATATTCTTAGGGATTACGCTGAAATAAAATTTACTTTCCTATATTCTTTCCATCATTTAATACTCAGACTAATAATTAATAACAATAATAATCATTTGACCTTAGGTCCACATTTCTTTTCCTATAAAACACCCTTAATTTTTTCCTTTCTGGACTTATGAATATTACACAGAATTAGTTGAAACGAAACATTTAGGTAAAATACTCTGTTAGAAATAATTAGGTTTTGAAGACGTGGTCAAGTACAACCCCAATGTCTCGACATCACCTCTAAAGTGATTCCTTCACGTTTCCTCTGAAGCCTCCCTCGCTGCGGAAAGCTAAGTCAGCCTCTTTCCCAATAACTGCCGTCATCATTCTTCAGACTTGGCATCTACACTTATCCCTTATGGACCCTTGTTCCTCAAAGTATGTCTCCGAACTTTTTCGAATGAATAAAGAAAAGAGTTTCACGATGATCGTAATCATTTCCTTCCTCATGTCCTCATGCTTTTAACTACGTTAAACATTTTATAAACGGCGTTTAAAATCACACATATAATCTGATTGTTATTAATAACAGCAACCATAAATACCAGTTACTGTTTAGGGATACTTTCATTATTCATATAGTTGTTGACAAACGTTTTGAAAAAATCTTAACGGCTTAACGTTTAATATTGTATTTACCTACAGTGAGCATTTAAAACGAAAAAAGTTTCTGCATACAAAGGGAAAATGTTACTAAAAATTTCATTCAGCACTGAAAATAAGGTTTCTTTGACGCAAGCAATACAGAAAAGGGAATAAAAAATTTTATTTAAAAGAAACATGAGACATTATCCTGGTATATTGTGTTGATAATAACCTTAAGAAAATGTTTTAGTTTGATGCATAATTTTGTTTCGTAGTTTCAATATTATGCTTGTTAGTCTTACATTACCATCGTACATAAAGGGCATTCGCGTGGACTTGAGGTATAGGAACGCTGAGGAACCCTACTTCCCTACTCACTATGAAAAAAGAAACAATTGTCCCTTTGAGGAAGCATCACCCCAACACCATAACGACAGGGGACACCTTAATCCTTCAGATAACATCAAGGGGGCAATGAGGTACGCGAAGCACCCTAATAATCCACCCCAATTTTTTTCTTCAACCCTCCCCCCTCAAGCCATCCTCCCCTCACAAAGGCATTTAATATTTAGAGAGAGAGAGAGAGACCTCACTCATTTTTCCCACCTCGCGCGGGGGGGCCCGCCGCCTTTATTTCTCCTCCATTCAAAGCCTCCCTCCCCCCCTTCCTTATTTCCTTCCTTCCTTCCTTCCTTTCCTCGACCATTCTTCGGCTCGAGGGCTCATTTCGTTAACAAATGCGGCGGTCTGCCGCTGCGCGCGGGCCCCTGGCGACCGCGATAGCACGAGGGGCGACGGCGAGTGCCCAGAAATTGGGGAGGGAGCAGAGGTGAAGGGGGGTCGCAGGCAGGTAGGGAGGTCGAGGAGAGGACAGGAGACCCCCTCCAACTCACTCGTCACAAGGGAGAAAGAGAGAAGGGGCCCCCATTTTTCGGGGACCCTTTTTTTTCCTACACTCGGTGGTGGCCCCACTCAATATTCTCCCCGCCCCGGCCCCTAGTCGTCGTCGCTCGCCAAACCCTCGTCCATGGACTGCGCTCTCTCTCCCGTGTAGTTCCCGATCGGCCTCGT
>WURS02451438.1:0-31754 GCA_011762765.2 Rhinocypha anisoptera
TCTCTCTCTCTCTCTCTCTCTCTCTCTCTCTCTCTCTCTCTCTCTCTCTCTCTCTCTCTCTCTCTCTCTCTCATCCTACGCCCTGAACGTGACGATAAGATTTGTCCACCACTGCAAATGCGTGCCGGATCTGCCACTTTGGCTTTCTCTCTCTCTCTCTCTTTCACTCGTGCAACCCGATTCACGGTCAGTGTCGCGATTACGTTTTTTGAGAAGTCTTTAAATCAATTAAAATATATGAGAACCAAGAGCACGCATATAAATCGATGGGAGAGCATCTCTCTTGCACGACTCACTCCATCCGAAGGTGAATCCATCATATTATCGTGATGGTGTGTGCGGGCTGTAATCCACTTAACCCTCGCGTTTCTCATTTGATCGTTATAGTCAATTTGAAACGACGCGCACTACATTTATAGCTCCCCGTACTCTTATTCTGTCGTGTAGTTTTGTAATTTTTTGTCTGTGATTTAATTGTCTCTTTAGTGAAGCGATGGTAAAGGTTTTGATGGTGGTGTGATGCCACTTTGATGGCTGGATCAGTGGTGTGACCTGTCTGGCGCGGGCTATATGGCCACAAGGCAGAACCAAGCTGGTTGCTGTGTGAGTGGTGCCACGTCGAGCATCGTTTCTTGATTACTCACTGACACTGCTCGGCTATATAGGATTAGGCAGCGATTCCATCGCCCTCAATGCCGCATCCTCGTAGCCATGTCGGTGGCGTGCGTGCTTCTGTCGTCTCTCTCTCTCCCAGTGTTTTCATGTTTCTATATTTAAACTCATTGGTGCACCGAGCACTAGTCAAGTCCAATTAGCCCATCACCGACACGTCGTCGTCCGAAGTTTTGACAAGTGGAGCCCAAAGTTTTTCGACATCTAGAGAGAGAGAGAGAGAGAGGGGGGTGAAAACGGGCGCGCGCGAGACAAGTCAATACAAGCCCGATAACACACCGAGCCCGCCACGCACGGTACAACGTCACGAGAGGCTATATATCTTGACGAGACTGTGTGGAGTATTACCTAGTAGTACCTACACACACAGACACTGTTCGATGTCTCCATTGAATTTCGCCAAGTTCGGTGAGATGGCTTCATCCTTGCTTGACACAAAGGGGGGAACATCGATTTTACTTGGGATATGCGCCCAGATGGTGACGCACCGTGGTGATGATAGGATTGCTGTGCAGTGCACCACTTCTCTGGTCGATCAACGCGATCTGGTTGCCTCAGTGCCACTGCCACCTCCCACACTCGCTACCGCGCTACACTCGTCACCATAGTCGTCGACCTGTCTCGCTCACTCGTCGCACATTTCATCATTCTGTCAGCGATTTGATTTGTTTTGTTAGTTGCGAGCACTCATTCCACCCTCTCTCTCTCTCTCTCTCTCTTGTCTGACAGATAGTCTGCCAGCTACACATAGCAGCAGCCCAAACAATAGAATCAATCTTCCAGTGCGATGTACCGCTAGGAAGCATAGCGCCAATGTAGCAAACTTGGCAATGCAAGCCAAGATTTTTTTTATAAGAAAAGGGCATAGCGTGACAGACACGTAACTTGAAGGTGTATACTTATTCGAAATTATAGAGAATTTAAAGAGAAGAAGATCGCGAAATGGAAACATATTGGAAAACTATCCGGTGGAAAGCGTGTGCATTGTATATGTGATTTCAATCGACTTTGGTCCAGCTTGTCGCCTCCAATCTTGTTGCCAAATGACCGCCAATTTGTCACAGACTACTCTGTGTCACTTGTGTAAAACACACGCACACACGAGCATTGACACAAAAAGTTTTTAAATTTTTAAAAAATGTTCTAGCCTGACGCTTTTCAGCTTAAATTGCAACATCATCAACACACGGTCGACATCTATGACAAGCAAAACACACACACACACATACACATAACATGGTTGCTTGGACATCGAACAAAAACAGATGGAGAAGTGGATTGCGTGGTGGTGATCAACCATCAGTGGTGGTACAACTCGACGTCCAATATATCAAACACACGCTCTCTCTGGTGAGAGGTGTCACTGGCCAGATCTGGCCACTGGATCGATGCGCCCTACCAAAATCGACACACAGCACAACAATCTTCTTACTACCCCAAAATGGCTTGCTGTCGGCTCAGATGTTGGACCCATTTGTCCACTGAACCCGGCTCTCTCTCTCTCTCTCTCTCTCTCTCTCTCTCTCTCTCTCTCACACACACACAGTTTTCATCATAAGTGCTGAGTTTTAAAAAATTTTTAAAATTGGCTTAGCGACTTTTCAATGAAAGCAAAGCAAAGCAATGGTGGTGGCGGTGCATTGGAACCGTGATTGTCAGCAGTGCTGGGTAACTGTGGAGAGGGGGAGGACACCCCATTAATTGAAATCATAATAACGAAGCACAACTCTCCTAGCAATAGTCATTGTGTGTGTGTGTGTTTCTGGTGCTCGAATCGCTCCACTTGTTTTGGCTGGTCGGTGTATAATTTTTTAATTAAAAACCACACTTCAAACAACACTCATAGAGCACATACACGCGCCAGCGGAGTGAGGTCGCAGGCACATGGAATAGAGGGAGAGAGAGAGAGAGAGTGAGAGAGAGGGGGACAAATAAAATCCGCAAAGTAGCATTGCGTGCCGGCCTCGGTTGCTTGAACGCGATCTGAAAGCTCGATGGCCGGTCATTAAGCGATTGTGGTGCTGGCGAGTTACTCTGTAAGCTGCTCTCCCCACTCTAGATCTTTTCGATTGTTTTACATTTCTCTCGTATACTACACTGCGACTTCTCCGACAACTGTTTTACAACCAATTCCTGGTGGCTTGTTTCGTTGATGAACTGTGTTGATGACACGAAACACTTGCCTCGAGGTTGGGTGGCTGGTTGAAAGTCGATGTGATTTGTGTTTGTGTGTGTGTGTGTGATTGTTAGCATGACTGGTCACTGGTTGAGGTCTGTCCAGTGTGTCAGCGTGTTTATGAGTAGATGTCACATTATCACCGCCATAAGCGAGTTGACGAACTTGCCAAACTTCTAGGTAACCGTAACGAGCTTGGTTCCGTGTAAACACGGCCAATTGCACCCGCCCGCCCGACGCCCACCACACAACCAATAGAGCGCAATTGTAGACACACTCACTTGCATCTATCACGCCTTGTTCGAGGTTTATTGTCTTTGTCTCTTGCTCGATTTCAAGGAAGCACAAGACGCACTGGTTCACTTTATGACTGAGGGAGAGAGAGAGAAGTTTGATCCATCTCGTTTGTGCTGCTCTGATGAAGTGCTCGTGCGTTGCTGCCAAATCGCGATGATGGCGAAAGATAGTAATCTCTCTCTCACTCCCTCTAGCCACCTTAATTCAAAGTGCGTATTCTTGTGTTGAAATATATTCTCAACTTCGGAATGCTATTCTGGCTCGAGGACGATTCATCTCGTTCTGTAGCTATGACATAAATTCTGACTAAGTTCATATGACTTGTCATAGAGATGGATCACACTCACTCACTCTTTTGTCGTAAAATACTGAGTGCTCTGATGAATTACTTGGCTATGACTACTAACCAGAACCCCATTCTCAGGAGGGACAACTAGTGAGAGAAAGCGAGAGAGGTCAGTCAGATTATTCTCATAGACAAACGACCAGTGGCTACTTCTCTTTGATCGACACCTTATCACCACCACTTGGGACACTTTGCTCTACTTGCCAATTGGTGAGCATAGTCCATTCACGGATTCCGAGCACAGGCGAGAATTGTCTCGCCACCACTTTGGCCCGAATGACCGTTTTATTTCACTTTAATGATGCTAATATAGCCCTCACCACTGCTTCTACGAGCGAAGCTAATCGTGACGCCAGAAGCGTGTGTATGTGTTGTGCTTGTCATTCAGCACGCCGGTCTCGGTCGTCGATTCGAACCAACACACTTCGGGCAACGTGTTAGACATGCAAAGACCAAGTGGCTCTGTCTGCAGCGAATCGTTCGCCTTTTACGATTATGACCAGCGAGAGAGAGAGAGAGAGAGCACTGTGTCTGGGTGTTTTGTTTGTCTTTTTGCTTCGAGCCCTCCCGCCATTTGCATTCAGTAGTTTTTATATCCTCTCGCGCGGATGGCTCACGCGAGCGATTCTAACAAGCCAAAAAGGCAGGGAGTGAGTGTCCTCGTGCAAGTGGCACTCGTGTGTGCGGTACAGCACTTTGGTGGCCACCACTGGCGGGCAATTCACTGACTTTATATGAATCTAGCTCATGATTATCACCATCATCAGAGTAATACGAATTGGAATCGTGAACCAGAGCAAAGTGTCACTGCCGGTGGGCATCTTGGCGCAATCACACTTGGTGACAGTGCACCATGGTGTGATCACTACCGTGTTTCAAAGTTCAAAATGGTCCATTGTGCCCGGGTGCCCAATTCATAGCAATTTGATTGACTGGCTGATCAGTGTATTGTCACATTGTCTTTGTATATATCTTTGTCTCGCCCTTCCCCCGCCATTCTCTGCAACACATTAGCAGCCAATAGTCTAGTGTGGTATTATGATTTTAAATAATCCTTACTGTCATCAGTCATTTGGACAGGCAAATGACTTGTAGCTTGAGGCGCTTGTGGCAGCTGGTTGCGTGCCACTTGGCTCGGGTCCGATGGCGCCCAATTGCGAACAGGCACACTGCTTACTGCTGTAATGGCTTCTAATTGAATTGCTCGTTCGACAAATGCTTGCTGTATGCTTGTTTCGATGCGCATCGATGCTCGAATCATGGTAGTGGTGTGTCGGTCTGCTATGCTTGTTCAATGTCTATCCACGCTACCGAAGCCATTCGCCGCCGGGCATCAACTAGAGTCCTCCAACTCCAGTCACCGAATGGAGGCTTTGTTTTTGCTCACCCAGCTTGAGCGAGATTCGATTATGATCGGCACCATCGGCCACCACATTTGCATAAGACAATGGCCTTCGGCCCACCGCCCTCTGCACAGCCACGAGTAGGCCAATCAATGGCTTACTCGGTGCCAGCACTTCCACCCCATGGCTGGCTAATTGTCACCCGCTCGATTGCTGACTGACTCACTGCCAAGCTGCTGCTTCACTCGGTCCGGCAGTCTGTTTCGATAAGTAATTAGCATCGTGCACGCAATTCATCTATCTATCCATTGCGCGTGCTTGTCCCTCTTTCTCTGTCAACTCGCCCATCAGTGTGAATGTAATAACAAATGTATCTAAAGCTCAAGCCTGGGAAGCGAATTCACCGGTGCCACTCGGACCAATCGAAAGATTGACTCAACTCGGATCGTTCCGCTCAATCCACTTGACGATCAAACTTGATTTTCTTCTTCATTAACTAATTTGTAGTAATGATACAAATTCACCGAGAGACAAGTTGGCAAATAAAAAAACTTGTTCCAAGATTAATTTATAGCTTTGTTATTGGCCTTCTACTTAGCCCCACCACGTAGAGTGTGTTTCATAACAACAACTAGTTTTGGATGACTCGTACACTATTGATCCACACCGACAGACAGTGACACATTTAAGTCAACGATTACGTGAACTTTTTTCTTTGTCACTTCTTTCACTTATTCACTTATAATTATATATATTTAATTTTGCAACTAGGTTTTTCTCTCTAGTTTCTCGGGAAAAGCCCCTCCGAACTTTGATGGGTTGAGTAAGTTAGTCAAAAAGCACCGGAATGTACCCCTCGTTTGGTGCGGTCGTGCTTGGTTGATGTCAGTTGTCTGATTCTCTCTCTCTCTCTCTCTTTCTAACTTTTACAAGCGCATATTAGCCTTGTTTAATGATTTATAAGTTTAAATTAAATTATTGACGCTCTCGTGGTTGCGTTGCGCGCGCAGTTGGGGTCGCTTGAGTGACTTGGAATGAATGTAGTACTGCTGCTGGTCGTGCTGCTGATTGGAACTTGATCGAGTGCCTAGCAGTGGATACTTCTTCTCTGCCGATACAGTTCAGTGTAGATAGATGGCCACTGGTGGTGAGCTTCCCAGTATTGCGTGTCACTTGGATCTCTCTCTCTCTCTCTCTCTCTCTCTCGTGTGTGTGTGTGTGTGTGTGTGGTGCGTACTCCACTCGTCTTCGTCATCATCGTCGTCACAATCTCACTAGAAAGTGCCTTAGCTCTCTCTCCCCTATGCTCTTTTACGTTTAGTCCCCCCCAATTGGCATTGTTTCAACTAAAACACACTCACAAGCACCGAGTCACAAACATATTTTTGTCTTCTCCCTCTCTCTTTTCTCTCTCATTTCTGCTTCTTAGAACGAGAGAGGTCTCCACTGTATGTTGTTCATTAATAATCACCTAGTGGCAGTTTATATTTATAACCAGAGAGGGAGAGAGAGAGAAAAACTGGTACCTTGGTCTGAACACTACTCAAACTCTTGGTGGTATCGGGTTAGATCAGTGACGCGGGCAGACGGATCACAAGTGCAGTGGCACCGGTTCGGGCACCGCCTACTCGACCCAAACAGCAGCAGCACAAACAGCTGGTGATTGATTGTCCAAAGTACTCCAAGAGTGGACATGGGGGAAGTCAATTGACATATACACTTGGGGAAAATTTAGGCTTTTTGCTTTTAGAATTAAAAGGCTACACACCGGAGATGATTAACCTTAAACACATATAGCTAATATACACTTTGTTTAGGCTGCCCTTTATGTTTGCTATTTATTTTTCAAGTTTTTTTCAAGTGTTTGTGTTGGTTAATATAAAAACAATAATAAAAAAATGAGGTTAATGGAAATATTTTGATTACAACGGCAAAAGAAAGAAGAAACCGTCATTGCCTAAAGTTGCAAGTGGTATTTTGCTCTCCTAAGTGAACTTGAAGTAGAAACTCTTTCTCGGTCCGTCACGATTTAACTTTGTTTTCTTTTTCCTATTCCTCTTTCGATCAATCAGTTAATCAATATATGAATATGGCTCATAATAAATTGAGGTAGAATATAATTTATAGATATCTTACACAGGAGTAGGTGTAAGATTTGGAATGAATCCGCGTCGAATCCGAGTGTGTAAACTGGCCACTGGTAATTTTCCTTTGAATTTATCTATCTAACAAAATTGCATAGGTCTTTGGAAAGTTCCACATTGTTTGCCATTTACAGGAGAGCTTGTGCGACACTTCACTGCAAGTACCAAGCTGTTCCAGCTTTGATAAGACAAACGACTCTAAGTTTTCAAGTTTCCATCTAATGTTTTTATTCTTTATTTTTTATATTATATATTTTTGGAAGGTGAACCAATCTTGTTAGTTACTCGGATAGAATGAGGAGAGGATTTTCTACTCACCTTCGCCCTCACCACCCCAGAAAAACATTATAAAACATTTAACAATGCAGACACAACACTCACAGAAAGTATTTGTTTAACCACATCAATGACAAATAGGTTTTATATCAGTTTTTTGTTTTATTTTAAAAGCATCCTCTTTCGGAGACAAACAAAATTAACAACAACAACAAAAGTTGAAATAACGAATTCAAGAACACCCAACTTTGCTAAGCAGGAAGTTTGTGTATTTCAGTCTTTTTTCTTTATCTACCTCTAACTCTTTCTTTTGATGATTTTTTGTCTCTCACTCTCGTAATGGGTTGAACCAAGTTCCAGAGAATATAACTTGAACACGTTTCGAGGTTTCTGCCAACGCATAAAACCCGGTTCTCGTCTCGTCTCTCTCTCTCACTCTCGTAAAAAGGGGTTTTATTGTTAAATTTAAATTTCATTTGTGTTCGCTCGGTATGTGCTCACGTTCGAGTCGAGTGGCTCGCGCCAATGTGTCTCTGGTAGTACAACTGCCAGGCATCTGAATCATGCCAGAGAGTCCAAGCCACAAACCACCGTGGTGCTAATTTGCTATTTTTACGATATGAATGAAATAAGCAATGAGCCACACACACACACACATTCGAGTATACATAAAATAAGCATATAAAATAGAGAAAATAGAAAAAGCACAAACCGGTGCCACTGGGTTGACCCAAACGGATTGATCACGAGTATGTGCTCACTTCACACTCCACTGACCACTTTTTCATTATAAAACTCAAATATTTTCTTGAAACTCATTAAGAGATTGGTTTTAGTTTGTTCAGCTTGATCAATAGTTGAGCTTCTCCAGGTGTGTGTGTAGCTGAGTGAGTCCTAGATGTTATCCTTCAGAATCTAGTTACAGTCAACAAGATATCAGACACAAAACTCGAGATTGATGTTTGACAAATACCGCAGAGATACACACGGGCTTGTTATTATTAGGTTATTGCAAGTGTCGATTGCGATTGATAGTGTTTTGTGTGCCTGTGTCGGGACCCTCCTCTCGGGTCCACTCGAAACCTTGTAAGGCCATCTCAGACCATGCAAAGCTATCTAATCAGTGTAAGCACTATTTTCATTTCGTTTTCAAATCTGCTCAACAGTTTGTTCTCACTGTTTGTCCAGCCGCGATTCTCTCTCTCTCTCTCTCTCTCTCTCTCTCTCTTTCTGTTTTCTTTCTGTGTGGCGGTGTGTGTCGCCGAAAAACGTACAGACACTATCTAAATGTTTTGGTGGTAGCCAACTTTGGTTAAGTTTGAGCAAACTTTGTTTCCATACATAGAGACTTAATAAAAAAAATTGAAGGAGATAGTACTTGAACTATTACCTTTTCTTGTCTACGCAAAACGAAAAGACTAACTAAAGCATTGATATCAGACTTGTAATTGTTAATTGCTGCCTGATAGACTTGTGCTCTGGTACTTGATTGATAGTGCTCTCTCGGTGGTGGTCAGTGGAGGCCGGTTGATCGATGCATCTCTGCTTCGGTGGTCATCCAACGTCCCATCTTCTGGTGGTGACAGGTTGCTGCTGTGCTCTCCCTCTCTCTTCCTCTGTCTTCTTGGTGATGCAAATTCCACAAGACGACTGGTGGTTGGGGGCGCCAGTACATTTGTCATTGCCCAATATCATATCAAACATACTAATATATTTAATCTATCCGACGGAATGGTCGATCTGTATTGGAATCTGTATTCGAGCGAGCATCGTTAGTTGCCACACACATAGGTCACATAAATTACCACGTCGAGTTTCGAAGAGCTTCGAAGACGAGTGTCGCGTATCTCTCGGTGGCTGCAGTGGACGAACACTGGCGCCACCGACCACCAACACGATAGATCACCTTTCTCTCCCTCCCTCTCTCACTCTCACTCACTCACTCTCAATGGGATTCCGTCCGCGTCTTTTCTCATGTTTGCCCATTGGGCTCCATTGGCGTTATTTCGGGCTCTAGCACGGAAACCCGAGAGCAAGTAAGACTGTGGTGGTGTTTGTGCTGACATGGAATTGTCACTGCAACATTCGCTTTCATCACGAGTTATCGCTCACTTGGTCGTCCACCACCACTATTATTTATGGTGCACCAGAGCCGAGACAGAACTTAGCGAAAGAGATTGTAAATAATCAGTCACATTCTCTTTCTTTCGGGCTCTCCACTTTTAGCTTCAGTCCTAGTTTTATCACGCTGATTGCCATTATTTGCGCGTGCCAGCCAAAATTAAGACATTTTATTCCACTGTACACTGGCACTTTCTATGCTTGTGTGTGTGTGTGCGTTTTCGAATACACAACATCGTCGGCGGTTACTGGTCGTTCGTCTCAGGATGACTCTATCTGTCCGGCTCGGGCACCGTTGCACAGTTACAATTAATTCACTTGGCCACTTCACTGACAGTTTTATGGACTGGCCACCGAGAGTGACAGAACGACTACTGCACGTCGTGCACTCCACTGAGACCCAGTATTTGTGTGTGTGTGTGTGTGTGTGTGTGTGTGTGTGTGTGTGTGATGACGATGACGAGCGATGATCACGTTCGGCGCATCGAAATAAATCTTTTTGATTGCTCCCGAGCTCACTTGCAAGTCTCTCGGTCGATCTGTGCGCTCGGTAATGACCACCGCTCGAAACCACTCAGACCTAACTGACCACACCGAATCCACTTGGCCAGATTCGCTTCGACTTTTCCACTGTATGCAAATAGCCACCGTGTTCAAGCTCATTCTCATCCTCATCATCATCATTATTTCAGATCGATCGTCCAGATCATTTACTCTCAATGGATTGCAAGTGATTTTTCCGCCGCGTCACTTGAGCATAACCATAGCACATTTCTGGTGTGCCAACTTTAGATATGTCTTTATTTTACCATCCAATTTTATCATGACTTACTTTTTGTATTTTTTTGTCTGTCTTTTTTTCTCCAACAATTTAAATACATTTTGAAATTAAATAAATAATGAAAAATTCTCATAGAGGGCGCTAATTCGAATTTTAATTTATTTTGTATACACAATAATAATTATTATTATTATTATTTTAATTTGTCATAACAAAAAATCGTTTTTGGTTAAGAAATAAATTTTACATTGGTTCAATTTGTGTGTATATCAAGGTTTGCCTTCTTTCTCTTTAAAAGTGACTTATGTCGCTTTTGTCCAATGTCCACTTTGTGGATGTGTATGTATTCATCTGGCAAGACATTTTCTGACGCTTTTGATGTTTTTGGCACCGACCATGGTACTCGAGACTGCCAATCTAAGGCTCAAGTGTCGAATTGGCCCGAGGTTGCACACAAAGACCATTCCCAGGCTGACACAATGTTTGCACAGGCCACCATTTCCACTACAACGTGCACTAATCTCTCTCCCCCTCTCTTCAATGCCGGTTATCAATCGATTTGGGTGTTCAAGTCAATCACACTGGCAGTGAGCCTGTCGATTGGTGTCGGCATCTGTTAAGACATCGAATCAACAGCTAGCACTAGTGCAAAGACTTGCTGTGACAAACAATGTCCAACAAACACAAACAACACACTGTTGTGTGTAGTGAGGAGAGGCAAGCAAAAGACTTGTCACAAGACGATTGCAAAACGAGCCTATTTGCTTTCGGCACCGGCGGTATGTGTTGCACTTATGTCGAAGATATCACCACTGGCAGCGAAGGAGATATTTTAAGCCTCCCTCTCTCTCTCTTTTCTTCTTCTTCTTCTCTCACTGGTGCAACTAAGGCTGCTTGTCGATCAATTGGACTCACTTTGTGGCAAATTGTTCCGCGCTCGGTGGAAAATCACAACACGAGCTTCACTGTTTGACATGGTCGCGTAGAGGTTTGCCACAGGCGAGCCACTTGAATTAACATCTGCTCCGGCGGCAGTGGATTCATCCTAGCCAACCAGCTCGTGAGCTCTTGTCGATGGCAAGTGCCGCGCTGGTGGTCACCGCGAGACTCTCCACCACCACACCGCCATCAACTCATCGCGCCACGCACTTTCCTTTTTGATATCGATAGGCCCCGTGGAGGTGCTGCTCATGGTCATCTGGTGACCACACTCACCGCGGTCTGCGTTCAATTAGTCCAGCGAAGACAAAAGGAGAGAGAGAGAGAGAGAGAGAGAGAAAATGGAATCCCATTAGATATCCGTCCCACTGAGTGCGGCGAGTTAAAAGTGAGATACAGATTAGCTGCAAAGAGAAGATACCGCCATGAAGCAGTGGCCATGCTGCGCAAGCTGGCCCCCAGCAAGCTAGTGTGGCGCGTGACGACAACTGGTTGCGGTTACATGGTGCTCAATCCTATTAGCTCGAGCACAGACAAATTCGCCACCGGCATGCCGCACACTACACTACACACAAACACACAATCATCATCATTAGCCACGTTGGACAGCGTGCTCAAACAAGAAGAGATAGAAAGAATGTTTTTCGGCTAAGCCAAGTCGAGTGGAAACAAAAACAAGGCTCGTGCGCGCAACTCTGTAAGCTTAGCGCGGCTTTGGGACAGTGGTGGCGTCAACCAGGCTTACCTGGCCATAGCACAACAAACAATGACGACGACTCTCATTAACGAGCCGCTCCAAACCTGCTCGCTCGATTGAGTTTTAAAGGCAACAACACACAAACGAAAAGGGGTCCGTAGGGTTCACATTTTTTTCTCTTTATTCACATAATAAGAAGAGGAGTTCACTGAGATAGCACAAATCGTAGTGTTTGTGTCTGTATGTGTAGTAAGGGGTGTTTGGCTGCAACAATTTACATGAAATAATCATTAGCGAACGAGTGAGTGAGAGAAAGAGAGTACATGATCTCGATACGTCTCCATTCTATTTATGAGCCGTATTGAGGAGTCAAAGAGATGAATGTGTTGAACAAACAAACAAACAAAGAGAGAAGGAAGAAGGGGAGAGAGTCGGGAAAAGAGCAAAACAAACAATTATGATGATGATGATGATCGTCATCATCAAACTGAATTGCTTCTTTGTTAATCGAATTCCGATTCAAATATCGTGTCTGGCAGGAACGGAAGGGAGGGGAAAACGGCAAAAGTGGGGTGGGGGCAGGAGGAGAACCGGGAGAGGGGAGAAAGAGAAAGAACAACACAACTGGAACATTGGTCCGAAGACATTTTTGCTTCGACTTTACTATAATACAAAATGCGGACGTCACCCTCGAGACACCGAGTGGTGTGTCACTCTACAACAAACTGTACAAGATGCCACCGACAGTTCACTGGCGGATTACCGGAGTGAATTGGTCGCCGAGGCAGAGATGACTAAAATTCACTTCAAAATTCTTAATAATAATAATAATAAATACAATACATGAGAAGAGAGGAAGAGGTCGAGTGGGTGATGACTTGGCTGGGTTGGCCCAGAGTGGTGATCTCACTTATTGCAGGAATTCTGGTTGGCTGCTGCGGCTGCCACTGCTGCGGCGGCATTGCGCAGTCTGTTGATGGAGGACTCTGTGGCCATCGCCACGAGGTGTGGTGGGAGGTTGTGCAGACCAGCTGGGTTGCCTGCCGCCGCCGCTGCCGCAGCAGAGTTGGCCGCCATCAGTTGACTCATCAATGCAGGTGGACAAGAGTAGAGCGAAGGAAAGGGTGCTCCTGCACCAGGACCCGGCGTGAAGCCGGCTGCCGCTGCTGCCGAATACCAACTAGGCACACCGGCACCGGGCTTCGGGTAAGGTGAGGTCAAGTATTCAAGCCGCGCCGCACGGTTGGCCGAAACGGGAGAGATCGGGCCAATACTCGAGGCGGATGACTTGGCGCCTGGAGAGATTGAGGAGGAGGAGTTGCTGTTGCCGTTGATGGCTGCCGCGGCACCGCCACTGTTGGTGGCTGTGTCCACGATTGACCAGATTCGAGGTTTGTTGATGCCTGCCGCCAAGTGGTGCAATGAGTGGAGACGCGGGTTGAGCGAATCCGACTCCGAACCGACATCGGAAAGAGGCGAGGAACCGTCGCGTTTTTGACTGTTGCTACAGTTGTGCTGCCGCGAGTCCGACTCATCCTCGATGTCGACTATATCACTATCGTCTGGAGGTGAAACAAGATACAAAGAAAACAGAGATGTCGGGTTAGTGACAAGGGCTAATCGAAAGAAGGAGAGAGAGAAAGTTGAGGTGTCTACTTCATTCGGTGTGATTAATGTGGAGCGAGGTCTGACTAGGACCAAGCTAGCAGATAGCCACCAGAGACTGGCGGCACTTGACGGAGACAAATGGTCTGCAACACGACCAGCTAGATGCAATACAAGAGAGTGAGACACAATTAATTGAAATACCTTCTCAGTGGCCTTTGTTCTCGCTCCGCCGGCCGGCGCTAACCGAATCTTGTATCGTGTCACACTATCCCTCTATGTGCACTAGGCTCGCGTGGCACACAACCAAAGTGAGAGCCGAGAACTGCTAATTGATCGAGCCATAGTGGCGTCTGCCGCCTTGTTTCTGCCACTGCTGCCTCTGTGGTGGCAGCAACTCAATCTATCTAGTTGTCATCGGTGCCAGGCGAGGGATGTTGCTCCAGCAGAGGCTGACACTATCAGACTGGGTCGCGGATTTTGTGATTAAATAACAATATTGTACTGAGGCTGACAATGCAGCCAGTAAATCATAATAAATTGAATTGGCTCGAGAGAAATAGACTCGAGCAGATGCCGAGTGGCAGAGTCAATATTTGCCCGACCGCGGCGCGTCGGTTGCCATCCCCGCTCGATGGCGCGTGGTGGTGTCCGGCCGAGGCGCTAATCTAGCCACTCGATACTGCTGTGGTCGTGGCCAACCAACACCAAAGTGACCACCGGTTTGAGTGAGCAGGCACCAATCCTCCTCCAAATCCGTATCATTACACGCTTCACTTGGCATCGCTTAGTGTCTGGTCACTTGCAGTGCTGCCTCGTTCGCTTGAATTCGTCCTCTGCCGCACTGGTAATGACCTCTAATGACACCACTGCGCTTGGTGGCCTATGGTCTGAGCGGAAGCGTCAACGCTTCTGCGTCTCTAAGCTAAGATACTGCAAGCCGCGTGTGCCAGGTGTGGGCGTCGATGGCCGTCACCTCGCCGCGCAAACTGACCATTGACCCTCCTAGCAGCTAGCACCTCATTAGCAACCTTCAATCGTCTCCGTGTGCGTGTCTGTCTGTCTTCCCAGTGTTAAAGTGTGGGTAGATTACTCACCATCACGTTGATCACTACCATCTTTCACGTCATCGACGTCGTCATCGTCATCGCATCTGTTTCGCGGTGACCAGGTCATTTTGTTTTCCTTCTTGAGCCTCCGCCGAGCGTTGGCGAACCATGTGGAGACCTGCGTTAGCGTCATCTTGGTAATGATCGCTAGCATAATCTTCTCGCCCTTGGTAGGATATGGGTTCTTGCGGTGCTCGTTGAGCCACGCCTTTAGTGTGCTGGTCGTTTCGCGTGTTGCATTCTTCCTTCGCGCTCCATTGAGATCCATGCTGTATCTAGAGAAAAGATAAATTAAAAAACCACAAGTTAAAACACGTGCCAGAAAAACACTTGGAAGGTGGTGGAGGAAGTATAAATCACGGGCGCGTTAACAAACAACTTGAGCATGAGAATGAAAGATGTGCACTGGCAGTGAACGTGGAAGCTTATCGTCAATCGAAGACATGAGGAGTAAGAGCCCGACTTATGTTGAGAGATGTACACTTAAAGTAAGCCAGCAAGAGATACCGAGTGATGGCGATAACCGCACACGGAGGCCAGTGGCCAAGCACAGTTCGGACAGAGTTGGCAGTCGGCAGCACTGGGCAATCCGATTGATAACTACTAATGGGCCGATCGGTGGCTCCACGGTTCCCTAGCGCACTCGACTATCGGTAAACACGATTGAGAATCTCTCCAGTGGTGGCACTCACTCCACCTTCATTCATTCGAATTGGCCGCGTTGCAGCTCTGCGACATCGCTGCTGGTCTCGATTAGTGACCGGCGTCAGCTTGCTGGGAATCAGACGACTCGATCTCCGCCTAGCCCGCCTAGCTAGCGCTCTGTAGAGCGAACATATCGGACCTCGCCATCGACACTCGTACTCCTCTGCTATGCGAACATTTGCCATCTCATAAAATTAGCTAATTCTCCAAGATGCTACACAGTGTGTGATAGCGATTGCGATAACCATACACAAACGACTGATACAGAGATCTGGTTGGTCAAATTGATCGTTCGTTTTGTGTTTTAGAGAATGTTTTAGCAGCAGAAAAAAGATTTCAATGCTTCATTACTGAAGATGATCGCATTCTGGTGTGCAATGGTGTGTCATCTGGCGAAAATTTATGTGCCAACACCATTAGAAGAGATGAGAATTTATTCGACTGGGGAGTGGAGACTAGAGAGAACGAGCGAGGTATATTGAGACACTCAATTCGCCGAGAGAGAGAGAGAGAGAGAGAGAGAGAGAGAGAGTCTCTCAAGACTGTGTTCGACAGGGCACATCACTCAGCCACTGCTTCTAGCTACTGGAATAAGCTAAACGCTTTTCAATTTGCAAAAATACGCGAGCGAGCACAACTAGCACAGAAGGAGTTGTGAGGAGCATTACCACTGAAAACTGAGACTATTTGAAATTGCGTGTGCTTGATCAGTGATCACTGGAATGAAGTCAGACACTCTCCCACTTTGCAAGTGCACTCGATTAGCGTCCGAATCTCGTGAGTAAAATGATAATGTTTCAACTTGGCCTCGACGGCCTCCCGATCTCTCTCTTTCACTCATTCAATATGTATCCACACACAACGACCAAGCATCGATGTTGGTAATAGAAAACACCGCGTGCGCGCTAGGCAAATGATGATTTGTGTATTTCGAAACGAAAAGTGATCCACCTCTTGTGGATATGGCCGTGGAGAACACACACAAAGAGACACAGGAAAGAACGAGACATTGCGAGAAACAGGACAACTTGTCGCTCTATTGGATCTAATGGAGGCCAATAAATTATAATATCACACAAGAGAGTGTATGTGTGGAGAGAGTAGTGCACGGGAGAGTGCTAGCAAATTGGTCCAGTAGGGCCTATATATAACCATTATGATTGAGATTGCCGGGACCCGCCGCGCGAGTGGCACACCAACTTTCTTGTCGATGATGATCGCGTTCAGGAGACAAGATCGTTATCGGTAGCGATGGGTGCTCGATCGATGCAAATGGCGCCATCCAGTGCGCTAACACCTTTGGGCCATAACCATAAATCGTAGGCACTCTTCTCCATGCAAAGTGCTTACCATTTACCCCCCCCCCTCCCTCTCGGTGCGCTTGCTACTCAGTGTCATGCCGGCCACAGTGTTACCGAGCTCGAGTTCGCGGCCAGATTTACGAGACAGGACAAACTGGGAGTGTGCCTGTGCTTCACTCATCGCTCAATCAGGCTGCGCTTTTTAGGGTCTGCCGTAAGAGGATACAATGATACAACTTGACATGTCACCACTCATTCTCGTTTGGCCAACTAAGGATGATTTGCGATGATTATCATCCATCCACAACAGTGTTGCGCGCAGCTACCAGCCAACCAGGTCAAATGTCAGTGGTGTGATGGCACAGTGTGTTGTGCTGTGCGAGACAAACACAGGGCCACACAGAGCGCCACTTTCCCACTTGTTAGCCATTGCTGCTGTTGCCTTCCCTGGTGCATTTTTTCTCTCTCTCTCTCTCTCTCTATC
This sequence comes from Rhinocypha anisoptera, assembly GCA_011762765.2. Lineage (NCBI taxonomy): Eukaryota > Metazoa > Arthropoda > Insecta > Odonata > Chlorocyphidae > Rhinocypha > Rhinocypha anisoptera. The sequence goes on from WURS02451438.1 coordinate 16,997, forward strand.
TTATCTGGTGAGCTGGACTGAGTTTGTCCGACTCGCTTTACACTCTTGTTGTAGTCTCGCTACACACTGTGTGATGGCGACCGGTGACAAGTGTCCTCGCCACTCAGTCTATGCGAGGTCGTTCGTCGGATGGCGTCCAGTCGGCGACTAAGTGGATCGATCGGTGCCACCAGACGAGCATCGTGGCGGCACGCGCACTGGCACCCTACAGCGGGACTTGCTCGGGAATTCTCCTATGAGTATCGTGTAGCCCGCACGATACCTACACGATACTCGTAAGCTATGCACACGGTGCATACTGACGACAACGACAACGACCAGCGACGAGACACTTTTTAAACCGTCATCAATCATCGGGCCAAATAAGCAGCAGCTGATGATACACCGACGTGGCGCGCGCGGCCTGGCAAATCTAATTGAAAAACTGTCACTGTGACACACTGTGTTGGTGTGTCGCTCACAGGAGAGCTTAGTTTAGCAACTTGCAAGCCCAGGCGAACAGCACAACGAGGCCTAAGATAAATGACTTGAACTCGAATGCGCGGCACTGTTTTAGTATTCATAAGGCTATGCTCCAACGAGTGGCTCACTTGACCGGTTCGCGCGACATCACTGATTAGCGGCATCGTGTTCCAAGTACCTGCTCATTACGAGCCCGATTAATCACCAGTGCTAATCCCTGTGTTCGAGTGTGTAGGTGAAGCGCGGTACGCATCAGTGTCCGCACTGATTGCCCCTGTCAGACACGCCCACTGCACCAATGGCTATCACTTCAGATGTGCCAACGAGTCGATTGAGATAAATTGTCTCGTCTTGTCGTTCTGCGCACACACAATTTGTCATCCTTCGGGCTCGCCCACCCGCCTGTCCCGTGTTGTCTTGTCATATTGGCCAAATCATAATTAATAAGTAAAGTCAGTGCATGTGTATGTGTGTGTGTCGTCGGTGAGCACCGATGAGCAAGCGTTGCCCATCCATGGCCATGATCACCCAAAGCGAAGCAGTGTGCGTCAACCTCCATCGATCGTGGCACCGGTTGGTCTGAACTACTCGGTCCAATTGACACTGTCTCAACGATCTAGATGAAGTGTGCGGCTGCCGGGTGACACCACTAGGGCACACACACACCGGGTGCCACCAAGTCAGTGTGGCACCACCATCTGGCGCCATCTCCATCGTGGCCCTATGCAAATGTCTCGAGAGTGTGTGTGCTGCTCACTCGATGGCACTCACTCTAATTATTCAATGCTCGCCTCTATGTTGCTTACTATCATGCTCGTTTGTGTGTGTGTTTGGATGTTCGACTGCAAACTCGTTGGCGTGCGAGATAGCAATGCTAACAAGCTGTGAGGCACATATGCTCACAGTGACACAAGGCAACTCAGTGGCTTTAACAGTGTCCGCCTGGCGACAACACTCGGCTCGATCGGTAGCCGGCTCAGCCGCCAGTGGGCTTGATTCTGATTTATTGGCTACCACCACTCGTTCCCCTGTACCACTATCGAATGTTGCGCCCGCGATATAGAAGAAAGTGCAAAGGTCAAAGTGCAGAGCACCACTTACCCATTGGCGAATGGATATCCGGCCAGTGCCGAACCGTCGTATGGATAATACATTGATGCGGCGGCCGCGTAGGGTAGATTGCGCCACATGTCCATATCTTTCAGGTCAAAACCGTTGGCCTGGAGGGAAGAAAAAATATGGTCAGTTAGTATGATCAGTAAGAGTTGTCTGGCACTAAGATTGCACCGAGAGCCACGCAATCATGATTAGCAGCAGCAAAGAAACTTCAATCGATACCCAGCAGGGTGTTCTGTGTGGCGGTTCCGATCGATGGCCTCACTGTGTGCCACTCTTGTCATGTCTAATTGCATTGAGTCTGCCACCGGCCAGATTAGTCACTGACGACAAAATTAGTTCAACTTTTGTAACACCAGTTCTACAGTGGTGAGTTTCCATTCAGCAAAACTACATACCCTACACAACTCCAAATGTAAGCAGTCAATTCGATTAACTGATAAGCTACTCTCAAGCCAGCGATCATCGTAGAACACCTTTTCACCTTGCTCGAATGACCAAGACGTTCAAATCAAATCCTATTGATTGGAGCTCTGCAATCGATCGTAGTGAGTTACCTCTCGATATATCAACTAAAAATGTGCTGAGCATTGTGAGGTTAGAAGCGGTCGGACGGGTACAAGCAATAGTCGATTGAAGATGGCCTCCGGTGATGCGACTACTCGCTTGAACAACGGCCAGATTAGCGCAGCACGATAAGGTATTGCCCTAAGCAGTGGCTCATCACCAGCTGAAGCCGAACCGAAATCTATCGGTTGTGGCTAAGTCACTGGACGCGCTTGCACAACTGGTCATCGAACACACTTACCGTAGGTGGGGGAAAGAAGGGCGCTGCTGATTGCAACTGTTCGGGTGAGAGAGGTAGGAATCCCGCTTCGGTCGGCGTTCCCGGAATGGGCGGGGGTGGTGGCGCTCCTGGCGTCACTCCGGTCGGTGCAGCACCTGGTGTAGAACTTCCGGTGCCGTTGGGGGTGGTGGTCCCAGGCGTGACACTACCCGTGCTAGCCGAGCTATTGTAGGCGGCGGCGGCAGCCGCTGCCGCTGCTGCAGCCGCGGCAGGACCGTACATAAGTGGCAAGCCACTAGCGGCTAACCGCTGGTAGTTGATCAAGTGCGCCTCGTATTGGCAGGAGCAGATGGTCTGTCCTGTGATGGGATCGGTCATCACTGGGCGTCCAGTGTCACAGCACGGCGTTGAGCCTGATGAGACACGTGGAGCCTGAGATGCGGCGGTCACTGAGGTGACATTGCTCGGTGAGCTGACCGGAGCGATAGAAGAAGCTGGCGTGGCACTAATGGCCATGCTGGACGATGTTGTGGATGCACTGGGCATGGTTAACTGTGGGACAAGACAAAAAACAAACCGAGATGAGTGTGTGTGTTGTGGAATGTTGGTTATGGTGCGCGGTGCTGATTAATAGTGCCCCAGGCTAACACAGTAGCACATCGTAAATTTCACTTTATGGCTCATCTGACATTGGGGTCACCTGGGATGATTGAAGTAGGGTGACGTGCTCAGGATTGGGTAGAGACGCCCAGTGGACAGGGGCACTGCTTGGAGCCACTCACTGCGGTAGGTAGTGTACGTGGGTGTCTCGAGTGTTTGTGCTTGATGCGACACAACACCGCGGATGCGAGTGCCACTGGTCCGGTCAGGATGAAGTGACGCTCGAGTGGCGTCAAATGGCAAAGTGTGTGTGCACGTTGGTGTGGAAACAATCAAACGTTCGCGCACTCGGCGTGGCAAAGTTGGATTTTACAGTTTAACAAGCTTGAAATGTGCGCCGTGTGTGCACCGGGAGAGCACAAGGGCATAAGTGTCTCGGTGGCAACGCGCGCGGCTCGGCTCGATTCTGTGCCGATCGCGGTGCATTCTGCCAACAACCACTAACGAGCGGTGGTAATTGTCGATGGATTGACCCACACAAGCCGCCTGCTATTGCCACTGTCTGTGCAGTATAAACAAATGGCGGCAATCATCTCTCAAGATGGTTCTGTCTGGTACCTGTGTGGTGGACAAACAGACACAACAGACAAATGCATGCACCGATCAAGAAATCCCCACGAGAGCTGCTAAGTTGGGACCAGTAAGCGCACGCCAGACATCGAAGATTCTTTGAGAGGTGCCGCACGCGCTCACCGCGGTGGCCCCACGGCCGTGGTCATGCCAACCGCCTGGTGCGAGCTGCACAACCACCACAATTAATTAGCGCCAATCATTGACACTAAGCAGAGTGTGGGACCTAGCAAAGAGGCACAGAGAAGAGACACGGCAAGGTGAGGATGCACTTGTCGGCGCGCGGCCCATTCAGAAGTTGAATTGAGACCTGCTCCTGCTGACCACACGCTTCTCTGGCGACTAATTCCTACAAACAAGCCCGCAACCCCACTGTGCGAGTGATTTCCCAATTTACGTTGCCAGTCAGCGTGGTGCACCGTGCACTACACCGCGAGCTAAAGAGAAGAGAGAGAGAGAATGACACGCACGCGGAGAGGCTCCTTTTCCCTCGCCCAGGGGTGACAAGTGAATGGCTCGAGTGAAGATCACAAGTGCTACTGACTGGGACGAAAGCGTGCACCAGATGAAGATGTCGTCCCGGTGACTGACTAATTTACGGGCGTCACACGTCTTGCGCACACCAGTGCACTGTAGCTGTGTGACCAAGAATTGTTTTTAATTAAAGGAGCGCTTGAAGTAGTACCAATACACGATTAGACATTTATATATAAATGTATATATAATAAATAATAATATATGAAAAGTGACTTCGAGAAGAGGAAAGTAACCCAGGTTTAGCTACACTCGCCGAGCATAATAAAGCATGAGGAAAGTGATCAGTAGGAACAAGTGTGCGTGTGTGCCTGATCTCGAGGCCATGTCGAGATAGTGTCTGAAGAGATATCATGCTGGTTGATATGGTTGAAGCTTACTGACAAAAAGAGCTCCGGTGAGTGAGTATATGTCACCGAGTGTAAGCTCCAATCTCCGAATGCCGATTAGTGTCTCGGCCGAGACGACCACGAGGGACAGCCGGCATTGAGTCTATTTTAGCACCTAACTCAGTCACCACTTCCCCCTTCTCACAGTAGCGAGTAGACAAACAAGGACGAGAAGATCGCGCCTGTGGGTTCAGAGGGCACGTATGTTTGGTATGCTTGGCTCGAACTCGACACTGAGCTCTTGAGCAAACACTGCTCAAAATGGTCTATGCCGGGTTGTTAGCCACTTGGACCAAGTGGTCAAGTGGACCTTCGATGGACAGAATTAGACACAATCGAAGTGACTCAATCATCACGAGCCTTAAGTTTTCGGCTAAATGGTCCGACCTTGCTGAGACAATCGAAACAACGAAACTGACTTAGGACTGGTGATGAGTATTGCAATGAGTAGCAAGGCACTCCTATCATTGGTGTTGGTTGGTGCACCCAGCACGCGGAATCGATCGCGAATGTGTGGCACCGCACGGGGACATCCGCACCTGGCACTCTCTAGTGACACGTTTGGGAAACTTTACAATCGCCATGAGACAATTGAGTCATCTCATTAAGCCTCAGTGTCGATGACCACTAGATCACTGCGCGCCATGAGGGTGTTGGCTCAGGCCATAAACCTCACCGAGGCAATCAGTTGCAAATTTGTTCGCTAGTGATTACTTTACGAGCTAGTCAACGGTCATCTTGTTACAACGAAAGAGAGCTCGATGAGCGAGCGAGCACTAACAAGCTTGGCCTGGTTACTTTGCTTGTGTTCCTAGTCTTTTTCTCTCTGTTTGGACGTCGTCGACTTTATTGGCTTGTCTATCCACTTACCAATGAGGACTTGGCGGAGAGGGGGAGAGGTCGTGGCGAGAGTGACTCGATCTTGATGCTCAGTGGCTGGTGGTGATGGTGATGGCCAAACTTGGCCAGTGGCGATTCTCTACTCGGTGATTTGGGTGACTTCACTTCTCGCTTTGGACTTTTGCAACCTGAGACTGAGAGAGGTGACGAGGGCCGCGAGGATGATGAGGACGACAGGGATGAGGAAGACGAGTGGTGGTGGTGGTGGTGCGATGAAGCCGACGACGACGAAGAACTATGCGAGTGCGGGTTCGCGGCACTACTGAACGAAAAGGTGAGGCCAGAGGACATTGCGGCCGGTGGGGGCACCCGATAGGGCACTAACACATCAACACAAGTCGCACTTCACTGCACCAGGTGTGCGTTATCAAAGTGATGCGGCCAGGTGGGCACCACTCAACTAGGCCGAGGCGGATGGTAGTGTGAACGTGGCAAGCACCAAGTGGCAAGTGACCAACAAGAGTGTCATCCACTGAAGGTAACTACTATGTATTGGTATCAGTGGCTGAGGGCAGGTGTGATCGAGCGACTTAGTGGAGACAAGTCACCGCAATGGCAGTGACTGAATTGATTGCAATGGAATACTGAGGGTCGCGCACGACAAGTGACCAGAGCGCGGGCGGACCGGACAAGTCTGCGGTATGTCTGTGCGGCGCGAGTGTTGCGAGCTGACTGAAAGCGCGCCCGAACCCGAGCCGGAGACTTGTCCTAACAAACAAGCGAGCAAGCTCTGCCAACATGCATACACCTTAGCGTACGACAAGGCAGTAACAAGACATTCAACATATCGCCGACAAGAGTGAGCCGAGCGCGCGAGAGAGAGGAGAGTGCAGGACTGCCTGCCGCACTTTGAGAGAGCCAGAGAGAGAGAGAGAGAGAGAGAGAGAGGTGCAACAAAACGTAGAGCACGAGAGACACGCACTCAAGTCGAGTCGAATTTGCTCGTGTCATGTTGCAGCGTTGTCGCGGTGGCTCAGCCCCTGCCGCTGTGCTCACCACTGCCACTGCACTGCGCCGGGGTGTGTTCTCGCGTGGCTCTCTGCCCATTGTCGAGTACAACAAGCCCGACAAGATTTTCTACCAGGCGCGCAGCAATTCAATTCTCCCGACACTGGTGCAACAAAGATGGTCTATATTGCATTGTTGTGCCATGTGAATTGCTGCACTCCTCGTATATACACTGCCATAAGAGAGGGCGAGCTACACGATGTTCACAACAAAATCCTCCCTCTCTTCGCTCGCGCACTGTCGCTTGTACTACTCGCTGTGCTACATGCTGACATAGTTGACATGGCGGCCCGCACAGCGCACCACACTGTGCCAAGAGAGAGAGAGAGAGAGGGAAAGAGAGAGAAAGGCAGCATTGCGTGCGCCTCACTGGGAGCGCAGAAGGCAGGCCTTGTCTTGTGGTGTTGTACGTACATAACGGTTACATCGCTCGGCTTGTATGCATTTTGTACTCTCCCGCTACGGCTCCCCACTGTCGCCCATGCTGCTTGCCCGGGTATCATTTGTAAGCCCGCCCGACTCGAACAGGGTAGAAGCACACGGAAGAGATACCGGCTCGGTGGTAGTGGCAGAAAGAAATGGTCGGTGGCACTGCATTGCACCGTGTCGGTCGTGTTCGTACAAGCAGCATTAGCACTTGGCTTGTGCGCCAGTGTTACTCGGACTAGCTGGCTAGCTACATGGACAATCTTCTTGTCTTCGCGTATATACCACGAGCAGTGTGCATCAATTCAAATACTGGTACTAATTTCAACAATCTACTGCGCGACACACTGGTAGTGTGTTGCAATTAAGTGGAGTGATTGAATTGATGCACCACGCGCGTTGTGTCATGTCAGTGGGGGGCGAGTAGAGTGGGGAGAGGAGCGGGCAGTGTGGCTCCACCCGACTGCGGTTGGCTTCAGCCAATGGTGGCACTCGGCATTGCGTTAGGCGTGCTGCCGTCCACTGCGCGACAAATTGCCAGGCGTGCCTTCTAGCCATACTGACCGAAGCTCGGGTGCCATCCACCCTAAATGGTTCCTTGTTCTTCACGATGTCTACGCTCTAAAGGGGTCGATTTCATTCACTAGAGCCAAATCAATCGCACACACACTGATTTCACCGTCTTGCAGTGAGGTTAACAATACTAGTACCTATTGTTGCATGGGCTTGTCACTCGACAACTTTTTATTTTATTACACACCTCTTGGTCACGCATCACCCGATGCGACCAGGAGAGGTATTCCAAATCCTCATACCGGCTCAAACTAGTGTGATTGTGTTCGATCGACACTACTCGCCTAACATGCAAATCGATCGGAATATTCCGTTTTAAAAGAGAAGAGGGAAGAAAACAGAAAGTGAGTAGTGGGGAAAAGAAAGAAACAAACGAGAGGCAAAACATCAGAAACCAATTAATAACACTCAAATAGTGAAGTCACAGCGAGACGTGGTTGACTTTTCCGATGATGCTGCTGGTTGGCAAACTTTCCTACCACCTATCTCAAACTTGAGAGGCAGTGGGTGTTTGTGAGTGAGTAAACCAGAAAGAAAGAAAGAGAGACTGACAACACATCTCATGTCTCATGAAAATATTGACTTAGCTACAACTCTCATCTCGTATTTTTGTTTCCTGTTTCAATGCTTTCTATTATTATTATTATTTCTGCTCTTCAGCATTATATTACACTTAGCGTGATTTAAATAACACAACAGACAGTGAAGTAGTAGTGAAATGAAAAAAAAACTTTTCAATTTCCATAAATCACACAGGTGACAGACACCATTGCCTTCACTGGGTCCAAAATCAAGTCAAGTCTCGTTTTTGATTATTATTCTTATTATTAGTTTATCAAAATGGTCGTTTGACATGTCGTTGGGAGTGACATTGAAACTTTGCCCCAGTAGTAAATTACTTCCCGACTGAGAGCAAATCAAGATAGACTTGTAAAAAAACCTGAAGAGAATAATTCAAAACTGAACACTTAGTCGCGCCATCTGGTGACAAAGCACAACAATAGAATTTTCTTGGAAAAGGGAAATTCAATAAATGGATTTCACATTTTGGTTTAATGGCTTTCTTTTTTGTCTTTGAAACAAACAAAATTTAAAAGAGTAAACAAATAGCTTGTGGAAATTAAATAGAAAACGTGCAGTGGCCGTTACAAATCATCATATATTTGTTTAGAAGGTAAACTTTAACAAATTAATTGCTTTGCTGATCCACATTTCGCAAATTACTGATTAGCGGTCGTGGTTAATTATCTTAATTATTATTGTTATTATTATTATGAGAAACGTTTTTTCCTACACACACTACACTGATAAAGTTTACAACTTGAAGACGACATCAAACGATCACCAGTTTTATTACACTATTTCTTTTTTTCTATTTTTTTGTTTGTTATTATTGCAAATCTCACTGTGCCATTTTACAAGATTTACAAAATCTCCCTCTCCCTCTTTTCCTTGATGTTTTAATTACAGTTTGTCCTTGTTAATTGGCACTGCCAGCCCTTCATCATCGCAGGTAAAGCTCTCTCTCTCTCTCTCTCTCTCTCTCTCTTCTCGTGCGCCTCCTCTTATCAATGCTCAATGTAACTATTAATTGTTGCTCAGTCGGTCGTCGAGTTAAGCACTAATTACAATTAGAATGAGAGAGAGAGAGAGAGAGAGAGAGAGTTTACATGCAATGTCCCACAAAATTGCAACCCTTTTTGATGACAGTTGTTGTGTAGTAAGAGAAATATGTGATCATAAAATTTTAATCTAAATGACAACTCATTAGTGGGATGTCAATTGAATGACCATATACTTTGAAGCTCTGTCCGGTTGTGATTATGTGGTAAGATAACAATACACAAGAACCATTATTATGCAATGCAATTGAAATCCGGTGACTAAAAATGAGAGGAAACAATGAGGGAAAAAGGCCCTTGAGAAACCTAATTGGCAACAACCTCTTCTCTCTCTCTTCCTTTCTTCTTTAAACATCACCCCATTACTCTTGTACTCTGATCTCTCTCTCTCTCCCTGATCACACTTGTGTTTTTGTGTTATCAACATCACAATGTATGTGTGTTGTTAACATTGATTGCGTTTTTAAAAACGTATTTATTTTAAGATTTGTTAATTTGCTTACGTATTATTATTATTAGTGTTGTTGTTGCTGTTATGTGATCGACAGGGATCGAGTTAAAATGAAACTGATCATCTTCACCAACTAAGCAATTAAAATAGACATGCTACAAACTGATTAACTGCGTCAGGTCTAATTACCAAAATGGTGAAAGCGTGCGAGAGAGAGAGAGAGAGAGAAAGTTGAGCAAAATGAGTTTGTAGAGCAAAGAAGCTATCTTGCGGTGTGGCGCAATTCGAATGTCACCTTGTCACATTCAGGCAATCACGAGAAAATGTTTGTGTGGTAAATTTGTGTGAATGAAAAAATCGTGAATTACACATGGTTTGGCTCGCGCCACACCGAGTGACAAACTCGACGGGGGTGGAGAGTGCTACGCGGTGGCACACCTGGTTTGCTTACCATTTGGCAGCACATTCCTCGGACAAGAGGTGTAGAGCAAATTGGACCAGTCGGAGGTCTTGTAGTGAATCGGTTGGTGGTCGGCGGTGGATCTTGTAGTCACTCGGTTACGGTGGTGATTCGCCCAGAGGTGATGTGCCCGAGGGGTTGCTCGGCTTGACACTTCAACTTGTTGCTCCCCTTTTGTGTCCAATTTGGTCAGTCGGCACGCTCGATGGCTTCATTAGCTTGGACACACACACTCACATTGAGAGTCGCGTGTTGTGAGTGGAGTGATTGAGGCACTTGGTAGGCTGGTCGGAAGCCTCCTGCCGATATATCAACGCGGGGCGCACCGAGGATCGATCGATCGAGTCGATTGCCTCGCACCACTTGCACTTCTCCCTCTTCTTCTTTCCTTGAGTAACATGATCCGTTCGTTGATACAAAACAGTTTAGCTTGTAAATCGATTTCAAACTTGCTTGTGTCTTGTGTTCACACTATCTCCAAACATTGTGCATACACAAGTGAATGAAACTCTAGGGTTCGGTATGATACACACACATACAGACACACTCACCAGCTAGATTGCCAGACACAGAGAAAATTTGACCAAGAGATCAATCTCTGGGTGCATGTGAAGCGAACTGATGCATAAACAACGAAACATGAGCAAGGTTACGCCACTTCGGGCAAAGTTCAACTCAACTCGGAAGAGGTAAAGTGCTAATGAACTCGCGACCCCGAGGCCCATTTGCTTCCAATTAGAACCTCGTTCTTTCAGTTTTTTCTCTCGAGGAAAGCATTTGTGTGGTGGTTTCGGTTTCAGTTCCAGTTCTTTTTCTCAGCTTCTATCTCGGAGCCACACTGTCACTGTCAGCCTGTTGGTGTAGCGTTGTGTGTTGTGCTAAAAACGTAACCCAACACCAACTTGGCACTAAGCACACACACTCACACTCACACTCTTAGCAAGTCATCACTTCGAGTCATTCATTATGTTTGTCACTGTCTACTTGGGCAAAGAGCAGCAACACCAATCACGAGTGTAGAGAAAGAAATGGCAACTTGGCTCCAGACCACCGAGTTGTCCGCCATCTTCTCTGGCTCGCATGTCATGTTAGTCTTCTTGAGCAGGGATGTCGTCTATCTCTTTCTCTCTTTCACATAGGCACACTCACATTCGGTAGCTTTTCGCCTGTAGCAATTTGTTAAGCGCTAGACTGGATTAAAGACTTGTCTTGTCGGAAACGATGGCGCCAGGGTGACTCGAAGTCGAATTCTTGACTGGGCCAGTGAGTAGGCAGCTCAACTGGCTTGCCTCGAGTTCAACGGCCCACCTGGCGACATCTGACCTCGCACACTAGTACTACTCTCCTCGTGTTTCGTCGCTTGATTCATACTACTGTTGGGCATGTATTTAGTTGTAAGTGATCAGTCCCGCTACTGCACTGTTTACCACAACCCATCGGTTGTTGCACGAGCTCTCGCTACCGATCGGTGGGATTGACGCAAATCGGTCACAAGGCCGGCATCTGGCGGCATTCTACCTTTGATCTATTGACGCGTCGTGCTGATCCAGCCTGATCCACTGTGTGTGGCTTGTGTGTGATGTACCTTTGCCATCATCTAGTGTTATCATTGATCAACGACTTATGTTGTTGATGTGATGCCTTGTTGAGCCTTAAAATAGGTATAACTCCACTTCAAGTGTTTCTCCAGGACGCTTGATTGATAGCAGAGACATCAACAGCACATCAAATCAAAGTGCGAGACATGAGAAACAAAACGCTTTGTTGAGCAGTTTGTCGATCCACGACAACACCCGCCTTGATGATGTTAATGTGTGCTTTTTAGAAACGACTCCATGTCAAGTGGTGTCCGCCAACCACTACCTCTCTCAGTCGAGATCTTTATTTGCCGCTTGTTGCTCTCTTTCTTTTTCTCTGATACTCCTGTGATACTACTGGTGGTCTATCGCATATTACACACAACACTCTCAGCCCCACTTGCAATTTCATCATCACTGTGTTACACTGCCTTAGAATTAGACGGGAATTTCTAACTTTATCATGCCATACTTGACGGAAATAAAGAAATCATTCGCACTCGACCTCATCTTTACTTCCGGATCTGAAGTCTTAGCACTAACTTAAAGGGCTTAGGGTGTAAGCTCTGTAACCACTGCGGAGCTTCTTGAGAAGAGTCTGGTTGATGATTGTCCCCAGACAGAGACGAGCCGATCGGACTAATCCCCAGGGATCGGTAGAGTTGGCAAAGCTCGCTTCGATTGTCACGCCGCACTCCGATTGTCACTGATAACCACACAGGCCGACTGGTGATAGCTCCATCTACCTGCAGTGCTAATCGATTTTCGATTGCACCACATCACTGCATTAATGTTTGTCTATGGATTTTTCTCCCACTTGATCAATCTCACGTTTGAGGAGCAAAACTCTTCTCGGAGGATTAAGACCACTTCATGGCTTGCTTTTGCACTACGAACCTTGACGCCAAACGATGGTATAGAGTATGACAATTACTCTACAAGCGGTTCTATTTGACTTGCCTGTTCCAATTGTACCTAGATTTGTTTCATCGTCTAGGAGGCACTGATGCTGTTTGTTTGACAAACAAGTACATCTAGCAGATCAATTTGTGTCAGAAAGTATCAATGCTATCTCGAGATAGGTTTTAGGCTGGTCGCTAGCATGCCCGATTATTCATGCTACGGGTGTTGGGTTACCACATTGATCAACTCGGTGTTGGGAGTGCCTGACTCGTCATCTCTTTGCTGGCCATCTTAGTGAGCATCGCCATTACCACTTGTCTTATCTCACAGTACTGTCCCGACACCCGAAACTCAGTGTGTTGTGAAAGCAGTGCTTGAGTGCGCGCGCGAACATCACTTTGATCGGACCGAACCAGTCGGGCGAGTAAGCGGCACCGAGTGATCTTGGTGTCACTTACACACACTCGACACAGGTATCACCACCATCGCGCACCGGTCAAATTGAGACTCCCAATCGATCCTCTCTACACCGGAGGTTGTGAAAAGGCGAGCCGGTGACACAGACACACACTATCGAATTCTGTCCTCCCGTGCCTTGTCGCACCCTGCCTTTGCAGATGCCGCAACTGGCTCCATGTCCAACTATCTGGCTTCTTCCACGGGATCGACTGGCCACTAGGCACTCTCCCGTCGTATACGATAAGACGCCATAGTGAGTAGAGAGCCGAGCCGACACTCGCTGCTCTGGTTCGCTAGACTGCTAATCGGGCCGATAAGCGCTCGGAGGACGAGACGAGAGTCACTTGATGCGCATCGATCGCCTGTCAATCGATGTCCAGAGTGTTGGTTTACACTGGTGCTGTTGATGCGGCTCATGTGCGGGCGCATCGATAAGCTCTACTAGCTCGACCTGCTGCGGTGCATAGAGCTGAGCTATCGATTCGCGCCCGGGCTCGCGACCACCGCGCGCGCCTGTTTGCCAACAACCTACCAATACATGGAAACAACTCCGGGTTGAACAAGCTAAACACACGTTCACAGCACTACTGGCATGCCGATCATCATCAGGCTTGTGATGATGGTGACGTGAGCTATAAATAAAAAATGAAAAAACACAAGATAGCAACGACATTCGGCGGCGTGTCTTATCACGCGCCTCGGAGTGTGTCGCCCAGGCTGCAGCAGCACCTTGCTCTGCTCTCCATCAATGTTTCTATGTATTTGTTCGTGTATGTGTATCTGGTGCGTGTTTGACACGCTCTCTCAACATCATCTGGGCCACCGATTGCAAATGCCGATCGATCACAATCGGTGATATTGGCGCTGAAGATGAGCATCGAGCGCATTGACTGCCACACTACCGGCACAAGCCAATATCGATGCGCATTTTTCAACGTTGATTTCTCACTAATCAACACGCGAATTACACACTACTAGTTGCACTGTTTGTCTTGCACTGCTAGATATCGCTGTGAGTGCTAGCTATGAAGATATCAGTCGGTATCAGTAAGGAACAGAGAGACCAGCTGGCAATGGAAGAATGGAACGACATTAAATAAAAGAGTTGGTAATTCACTTTGTGAAGAATAGCAAATGTGGAGTTAAGAAATGACATGTCAGGGGTGGTCGTGGGTCATTACCATAGAATGGTGAACTTCAAAATTGACAACCAATTATGAAGTTAGTGTGGGTTGGAGATGCGAGGCTCGAGTGCCGCGCCGGCACTGTGACACTTCGCGCCTCACTGCCAGTGACACAGTGGCCAGTGACCAAGCGAGGACCCGAGAGCGACTCGACGGCGCCACCGAGCAGCACTCCTGTCACTCACACCAACTAGACCGAGGATTCACATTCGTCACCCCTCGTTAGCGCGATATTTTCGGATATTGCTCACGCTGGCACACCAAGGTCGAGTAGAGACACACAAGTCAACTGCTGAACAAACATTTTTAACCATTCATCGTTTGATCACTTATAGACATTGCCAATTCGATTGAAATTAATTATAATAAATATTTTGTTATAAATCAATTTTTATTATTTCCAAGATTTTTAAAATCGAAAACATTAATATGATAAATTGAGTAACAGGACTGTTAACGGAGATCCGGGTGAAAATTTATAATTGTTATCTTCCATAGACTGTTCGCCACCTAACGGCGAACTGGAGAATCTAATTAACTTTCACTATGCTTTAAAGCAATTTTAACCCGGACCCCCGTTAACAGCTCTGTTTTGAGTAACAATGGTGTTTTTCTGGGGTATGGCTAATTTTTCCAAAGCACTGTGGGCGGCAAGACAATCGTCCGCTTACCGCTAG
>WURS02451439.1:0-14176 GCA_011762765.2 Rhinocypha anisoptera
GAACGTCATCCATTGGATTGTGTGCGAGTTTTTGTAAATATTTTGGAACTTCGTATTTTAAAATGACGAAAACTCACATTCACACCACACCCTTCCCATCGTGATATAAAGCCCCTCGTTTCACTCCAGCACATAACCGACAAACACTTCTCCTCTTCCACTGTTTAACTGTAATGGAGATTGGTATTTCAGGTGAATGGTAACGACTGTCGAGTCCCCAGTGGCGCGTGAAATCAAGTTGAAAGTAAAGGGCCGCCGACCCGTTCCCCGAATCTTCCACGCTCACCCATATACATGTGTCTTGAGGCTGAGACCACTAAGCTTAGGATGCTAATTAGCGTTTACCGAGACATCACCAAAACTCTAATCCGAGACTGTCTTATGATCAATTTAATTAATCCACCCACTAAGAAACCACTTTAGACTATTAAATGAGCCGTACCTTGAGTTTTTCTCTCCCTTACGGATGTTTTCAAATAATTTACTTTTATAAAACTTTCACTCATTTATGAAAATATTTTATATTAGTAAATAGAAATTTGTATGGAAACAACATAAAATTAGTAAATTCTTTCTATTCCACTATTAAATTCCATCTTTCACCATTTATTTAATATACATGCAGGGGATTCAATGATTGTTTACTATTTATTAAAAGTAATTGATCCGAAAGAAAGAAAGGTGGACTACTTGAATCCATACACATGCATTATTACAAGTGACATTATGCCAGATGAGCCGGCCATGTTAGCCGAGAGGGTAACATGCTCGCCGACTAATCAAAAGGTCGTGAGTTCGTATACCGCCCAGGGCATGGATGTTGTGTTTGTCTCAAACTAATTTCCCTGAATGGTTGGCGTCAGTAAGAGCATGCGGTGGTAAAACTATGCCAAAATCATTTATCAAGGTTGAACAAGAAATTATACCATATATATTAGTCTTTATAGCTTTAAAAATACTTTTATATATTTTGAATTCATGTAGCATTTATATTTATGACTTCAGATTACCCCTTACATGGATATTGTCATATACAATTAACGTTTTTACGGATTAAAATGAGAAGTATGTATCTTCACACATGGACTAACAATCTCACTAAAACGTTTTCTGTGCACTGCTTATTTTCCTTTTAAATTAATTCATCCACTGGAATAAGGAATAAACGTGTTCAAGGATAGGCACCTTCTGTCTGTCCATAGAGCATCCTACTCTCTCGCTCCGACTTTCCTCAACGCTGTTTCTGCCCCATCCCTCCAAATGATGCGCTACCTTCCTCATATTCTCCATTCACTTTACCTGTGCTCTCCAAGGTCCTTCTGATGTTATGCCGTTGCCTAAAGAAAGGTGAAATGGCTTACACTGTGAGCAACAACGTATTGACCGATTTTCTGGGAAAATAGAGTCGCTGATTGAGTCACATTTATGAAAAATATCTACATACTCTCCTTATTTATTTATACTTGATCGGTAATGAAAATCTAGTTGAAATTTAATAATTTAATAACTGTGAGTAATTTATATTTATTTTTTGTGGATTTTGTTAGACACTGGAATCTGGAATCTCGTAGTTATTTCTTCTCCATATAGCAACTTAAATCTAAAACATCACATTTCTTAGTCAGATAGAGAGATTCAGAAAATAAGAAACTCCCGTTATTAGAAAGTTTCAATATTTATGCAGAACTCTCAACGTCTCTATAATAAACATTATCTACTAATCTATAGTTTTCACCTCCACTAGTGCCTGATGCTGTATATATTGACAGAGTAAAATTAGTCTAACTGTATGTTACAATTTTTTTAGCATAAAAAGGTGTATTTTAGAATTATTGTCTTATTATTTGAGAAAATAATATTTTGAAATCATAAATTGTCATCATTGCCTTTGTCATCGCCAGGAAGAATTTGTTTGATTTCTTTTGTTACTGTGTGTGTTTTTGTATTACCTCCCACGTATACAGTGTGCATACATGGACGTAAATGCGAGTGCCTTGATACAGATGTGTAAATAAAAAAGTCCCTTAAGTTTAAAAATAATCAACCCTTTGTAAAACATGAATTAAATATAAGATGAATATTAAATTATTGACAATAAATAATAATAAAATTTTCCAAGATCTTGAAAGTAATTCTTAACGCAAGAACTTTAAGAAATAAACGAATGAAGGAAAATGTACGGAACTAAGTTAAGTGCATACTTACAGAAAAGTTTGAAAATCTCCAAATATAGGCTCTGGTCATATTCATACATTAATAAACGGTGCTTGCAATCTCCCGTTGATATGCAAACTTGACCGGAGGTTGAACATGCATCCCTGAATGGCACTAGGCCAATTACCATACCCTTGCCATTTCGCCAGCGTATCCAGAGCAACATTAAGTGATGTCAACCATCGTGCACGGAGGGATACATAAGCAGTAAGCACGAGGCAGAATAGGTGCATCATCAAATATATCCCCCAACCGCACATAATATGTGCCCGTGAGTGTTTATTGACTTAGGCATGTTATGAGAAAATTGATTTTCTCATAAAACTAACTAATTAATTGGGAAAATGTAAAGGATGATGTTATTATGCAGTAGCTAAATAAATTGTTACAATTCGTCATTTGATGAATGTTCATTGAGAAATTATAATTAGTCCCTAGTATTCTTAATTTATTTTGCAATTTTTTTGGTGCGTTATTGTTAAAAATATTTTGTCGTGAAATATATCTACTCAATGAACGTTAATAGCTAGAGATAAGTACCAACTGATATTTAATGAAAATCTGATGCGAACGGAGTCTCTTTCAGTATGAAAACATATTCGGGCATCGTTAAGACAAATTGTGAATACGAAATCCATGCCCGATTATTTAATAATAAACCTAAGCTGATATGTAACGGATAAGTAAAACTGAGGAAGATTTTCCACATAGATTGCTTTTATGCAGTGGTATCCAGACTTTTTGTCGTTATTTCTGAAATGGTTATGCCACATATTCATTAGCTTGAATAGGTAAATTTGCAATCAATCGAAACATTAGAAACATGAAATAAATAAAATTTATCCCATATGGAAGTCAATAAAATATATTCCTCTTACATTACATAAATTACCTCTTATATTACATAAAATGTATCTCTTACATTGCACATAATCACAATAGATAAAAACGGCAGGGGGATAGAAACATCCTATTGCAAATAATGACGCATTACGAGATAAGGTAAAAGTATAACTTCATGTTGGCATTTTTTACTGAACGTGAAATATGTCAGAGATATTGGTATACCAGTGACCAAACACTGCTTTCAAATTAGTCGAAGTCACTCTGGACTCCTCGCAGAGCTCTAAGGGGTAGTTTGCAAGCAACCACGACCTGCTGGCGTCGCTGCCAGGGGAGAGAACGCATATATCGACGCTTACTTTGACCTCTCCACGTGAAAGCCACACACCAAGGTCACCAAGTACTACCACGCCACGTCAAAGCAGCGGCAGCTGCATATTAAACATTTAATAAGCACTGCCTGGAAATACAACTGCGACAGGGGGGTGAAGGGACCTAGCTGATTCATTAAAGTCGAGGTCTACCTTAAATATGAGGAGTATGTTTTTTATGAATCGTTTCAAATAAGTTAAATTGCTCTCTGAAAACTCGTAAAGTATGAAAATTTAGGAAAAAGGCAAAAAATTATAAGGATGAATTCTTCTCGGGATTTCCACCGGGTTAATTGTTCTGCCACCGACGCTGACTCTCCCATCGTCTTCAGGGTGAAGATGGCAGAGTCAGCCGTTGAAACGTAGGTGGCAGAATAATTAACCCGGTGGAAATCCCGAGAAGAATTCATCAATAGTATACGCCGGGGAAGCATCAGATCCTTCAAAAAATGGTAAATTTTCATTTGATTTGAGGATTGAATACAATTATAATTTACAAAGTTCACTGTGGAGGCCATCACTTGGTGGAATTCCATGATAGAGTGATGGTTTTTTAATAAATATTATATTTCCACAAAATAATATATATCTTTTGTGGAAATATAATAGTTATTAAAAAAACATCACTCAATTATAATTTATATAAATATGTCGATTTCGTATGCCATTTAATATTTAGAAAATTTTGTTTTTTTAACCAACTGTACGAAAAAACTTAGGATCCAGTTAATGTCTTATTCCTTTCATGGCAGTTTTTTCTTGTAGCCAGTGATAGAATAATATACTTGTATGAATAGAGGAAAGATATTCCTGATTACTGCTTATAAGAAGGATGTAAATTACAAGCCACAGAAAGATAAGAAGGCTTTTAAATAAAATAGTTGGAATGAGGATTTATTAGAAGTCAGTAAAACGGCATTTTCGAGAAAATAGTTTTTAGAATCAGTGTAAATTCGACTGACCTGCGTGAAGAAAAGCATGAAGTCAACTATTAATGGGGTTTACCCACTTAATTGGGTTAATGGTGTTTCTAACCCATTAATGGTGTTTCTAATATTTTTCTGATAATGGCCTTCGACAGGGCTATGCGGATATAGCAAGACAAATGAATGGAGATACAAATGTGTGCCTGCTTTCAGAAAATGACAATGAGGTAGTAGTCAATGATTACCGGAGGACAATTACGGGGACCACAGTTTCCCTCCTCTACTTCAACAGAGGCATCTGATGAATACACATATATGGACTTTTCCAAAATGTTTAATATTTCCAAAACGATTACTATGTGGTCCCGTGGGTTTATTCAACAAATCTCCAAACAGAAATTTACCAAGTTTCTCTCGTTCGCCAATACATATGCACTCATTTCTTCTTTATCATATTAACAAAACGCAGAGCCCACAATTCCCTAGAGTTGAAGCACTTTTTTTTTATGAACTCGGAGTGACTTGTCTCAGTTTCATTAACTTAAAAGTATAAACAACTGGAAAAATTCCTCCATGCCAAGAGAAGAAGAAATATTAAAAAAATGAATAATTTAGACGAAAACAAAAAATATGCAAAACATTTAAACAAACCAATTAAATGAAGCTAAAACATATCCGATTATTTAGTCGATTTATAAAATATATCGCGTTACCTACTCATCTCAACCACAAATAAAAACAAGTAGGAAATTGGACTAGATCTAGAGCAGGGGTCTCCAAAATTTTCAGCCCGAGGGCCGCATTAGGCAATATACACGTAAATTTCCGTTATTTTCTCCATAGATAAGAAGGTCTCTGCGGGCAGGATGCGGCCGCGGGCCGTAGTTTGGAGAATCCTGATCTAGAGCAATAGTTTTCAAATTTTTATTTCAGAATCCCTTTACACTCTTGAGAGCAATGAGTATCCAGAAAGAGTATTACTTTGGTAAAAAAACGAAGGTATCACACCAATGGTACCTTGATGACAGTAATGGAGGAATATGGATCACTCCCCACTGCAATTAGCTCTTGTAGTCCCGGAAACAGATAAAAAAACCATCGATACTTTGGACTTTTTTTAGGAATAGATGGGATCTGTTTTACGTTGTAGAGGGGGATGAAATAAGATCTCCCAAAATGTTTGCAACTCGAGAGTCAATGTCTTTTCGGAGGTATAAACGTCCAAAGTTGGCTAAAACAGGTTTTTAAAATCTACAGGCCAAAATACGATTTTTAGAGAATAAAAAGCCGAATATAATTTGTAGGTAATTAAAAGATCTTTAATTTGAGTCGTATTAATTTCTTTTTGATTAATTAGTTATTGAAAATTGGACGAAAACCATCCCAAACGGCTATTTTTTAAAATTAAATTATTTATCACAAAAGTAACCCTTTAAGTGTTTAAATTATTTTTTAAAGGGAGCATTCTCAGCTTCTATTCGATTGGTATTTTATAAAATTCAATCGGTTAATTTTTTTCTGAGATACTTTTATTTGTTTATCCCAACACGATAAATTTTGAAAGCCATAACTTTTTTGTTTATTAATTTTTTGAGTCTTCAAAATGGATTCCATTCAGAAAGTTTTATTTTTAATTGTTAATAAAAATCAATGAAAATATTAAATATAGACACCTTATATTTCATTTTAAAAAGAGGGTACTTTTTCTTGATAAACAATAGGAGCCACAGTATAGCTCGTACTTTATAAGAGTTTTTATCTTAGATATATCAAAAGTTAGCTTTAAAAAAGATAAAAAAAATAAAGTGCCCTAACTACAAAAGGAGGAGAGAGGACGGAGAAGAAGCCAAACTAGAGAAATGAAAGGAAGGGGAATAACAGTCTCGGAGAGGACTCACGGGAGGGGGGGGATTTTTGTTTATGCGGTGCTTCGACGGATATGGTCATTTCCCAACTCTTCAAATCATAGAACCCTATTGTACAAACACAACCCTCATTACCTAGGCGATATCAGAACACGTGACCTTTGGGAGAGAGAAGTACAACCTTGAGGCCAAGCCCAACAAATTTAAGGTCTCAAAATATCAGGAGAACCGTAGCTTAGTTCAGAATATCAAGGAGAAGAAAGGCCTAGAAGATGTTCAGATTCTTGGGATCACTCAAAGTTGTCGCAGTATATGGAGCAGGATTTCCGATAGAGATCAAAGCCGGGAATATTAATAAGAGCGATCTCAAAGTACCCGCCAGTAGAGTGATTATAGGGGGACTCATCAAGATCAACATCTTTAGCAGGAGTACGATGACTCGAGCTGCAGCTGAGAGAACGGGAGGCCTCATGACGTCTGCCAGGACTAGGTGCTGCCTTCCTTCAATAGGCACAATCAGGTGGTGTGATTTTCAGCGGGTGTGGGCCGGGCTAAAACCCCGGCCGAGTCACACACTTCCCAGGGCCACATTCCCTGGGAGTGCGTAAACGCTTTTTCCACACCACCTCCAAAAAAAACGCCGAGAGCGCTACCCCCAGGCTAACCCGGCCGGCGGCGGGGAGAGATAAAGGAGGAGTCGGAGAGAGAGAGGGGGAGGGGGACGAAAGGGGAGAATCGACTGAACCTCCCACTTCCCTCCCCCTTCCAGCACCCCCGTCATACATTACTCTAAACAAACAACTCGACTCGACAGTTTTTGCGAATCGAAACAGGAGCGCGAGAATGGCTGAGATGGAGGAGGGCGGAGAAATTTGAAGAGGTGGAATACAGGGAGAGGAGAAATCCAGAAAGAGGGAGAGAGAGAGGGAGAGAGAGAGAGAGAGAGTAAGGAGAGAGGGGTGGGGGTCGGGAAGGCTTGGGCGGAGCTTGATGGGATACAGTCAACGCGCACCTAAAACATTCCTCCTCCATATTTCTCGCAAGATGTTTTTCGCCTCAGTCGTTCAGGGCGTTGGAATTCACGATACAACAAGCTCCTATACTTCTTGTACGCGCTCTTCCACCATTCCCACCCCCAACGCCGATACCCACACAAACCTTTCCCCTCTCATCCGGAAAAACGAAACAGGAAGAGCTAATGAGGAAGTGTAGGCAGAGAGGTTAATATTGCAAATGAAAAGACACTTATTGCTCTTTTAACCCTCAGGCCTATTTTGCCACCCGCGAGAGACGCCGTCAGGGATGGAAGGAAAGGGTCGTGGACTGTGTGTGGGAAGGGGGGGGTGGGGGGGGTACAGACAGATGAAGGGCGGGAGGCGAAGAGGGACGGACACAATCGGATTCATACCAGACCGATTTTCAAATCTCCCTTTTGAATTTCTACTACGGCGCTCACATTTCGCGGAATGTTTCTAGGCGGACGTAGTCAACGCGAACATGGCGGCAGTTGATTTTATCGGGAATTTAAGGAAAATGGGTGCACTCTTCTGTGGATACCAATGTGACTTTCTGCTACTTGATTTATTTTTTCGTGTCACTTAATAGACAGATTTCCCCCCACCCAAGGTTGTAATGTCTCAAGTGATCTAGGCCTGCTTCTAACGGTGGATGAAATCATAAAATACCGGCGCTCATCTAGACTGCGGAATACATACAGGCAAATTTAAGGCTGTATTGGCTATAAGTTGAAATAATGAATAATCGAGGAAACTTTGGTTGGATCTTCTAATTATTATAAGTAACTAACCTGCCACATTTCAAAACGATTCATAAGATATTTCGAAAGATATTGACGTTTGAAATTAACTTGCACTCTTATGGGAAATGGCTGATTTTATGTGATTCTACAATTTTAAGGGAAATTTAAACATATATCTAAAAATGAGAAACCAT
Source organism: Rhinocypha anisoptera (assembly GCA_011762765.2). Lineage (NCBI taxonomy): Eukaryota > Metazoa > Arthropoda > Insecta > Odonata > Chlorocyphidae > Rhinocypha > Rhinocypha anisoptera. The sequence continues at coordinate 8,173 of WURS02451439.1, forward strand.
TGAAACATTTAAGTGTAATAAGTAATTGTGTTATAATTTTATATCACCAATAAAAACAATAATCAGAGAATAGTACATGAAATGTTTCAATAAATTTCAGGTACTCCACGCTTTTCTTCAATTTCAAGGCATAAACGTGGCGACGTCGCACTGATCATGCCTCAATTTCGGCTCTGCGATACTGATTGTTGCTATACATTGTCAGCCCTTTGCAAAAGTAATGCTTGTCACTTGACATTACTTATCAATTAATAATAAGTACAATATATTTTATTTTTCATAGCTAAAACGACGAATTTTTTTTCCAATCGAAAAAACTGACGAGTTAGCGTCCACCTTCATAGTGCAGTGCTGACAACGTATGAAAATATGCGACGATGAGAGAATGTATGGCACAAGTAATAAGTTTGTTTTTTTTTCATTTATGATCACAAAATAAGTAATTTTAACAATAAAACTGTTTACTACAAAAATATTAGTTAGTTTAAAGAAAGAATCACAGTAAAACAAATAAAAATTTGAGATGTACGATTTTCGATATTTCAACTGCATAGGTTGGTCACGGAAGTCAAAAGGGGGTCCATTGAGCTTAAAATTGATATAAATATCGAATCCATCTGCTTAAAAAATACATAAAGTACTAATAGCAACGAACTATAATCAATTTGATCCAGATACTCTTCGTAAATATAGTAAAAAGCCCGATAATCGCTTGGTGTCGAATCAGTAACTTTTGACTAGGTAGCCAATACATCCTTTAGGACACAACGTGCTACCAAATTCAATGTGTTATTACAATGAAATTTCTGCGATAACGGCTTCAGCAAAATTTAATTTCTCTTTCCATATCTTGCTTCACGTTAGAAATCCTCGGGGATTATTCCAACAGAGTAACATTAAAAATCTAGCGTACATTTGTTTAGTTTGAAAATCTTGTGGTTAACTGTTTACAGGCGGGTAAAATTTAAAACTAGTGTTACTGTCTCGCATGTAGTATATACATGAATTTGGTTATTAGATGCTTTTGATATACTTAATGGCTGCATCGTGAAAGAGCTTTGTAAAAAGTAATAACGCCTGTTCTTCCCTTATCCCACTTATATTGAATAAAATATGCCGAAGTGATATGCTTGCGTTTGGGAAATGGAAAGATGCTCCAATATATTAAAAAACGAAAAGACAATTTTTGTAAAACATGTCAACTTACATCGAGATATTGAAACATTAATTATTCACCTACGCTATAACACTACGCTAAGGAAAAATTAATAACACCCATCAGGCAACGCAATCGCATCAATAACCATTCATTCATGACTATAAAGTTACCTCTCCAACACTCTTTTTTCATACAATATTGCTCTAAGTAACCTAGCAGAATCGATGTATAGATTGAACTTTGCCGAAGCATACGCGCGGCCGCGAATGCCTTTCTGTATTTTCACCCTGACGTTATCGTTCAGCGTCGAGACTTCGACAGTGGAAATCCAAAAATATTCCTTTTAAGCTCTTTTATTCCACTAAATTTCAAGGTGTGTGATGACACCATCAAATCCGAATGCTCTGTGCATAGGTCTACTCTACACATATTCCAAATTAAGGCATATGGAATGTCGCATGCTTTATGATTTTATACGGATACGTCATAACATACACACGTACACATCCTTCATTTTTAAAAATTTCAAAATATTGTAGTTCGGAGCATTATTGTTTTCACAATTAAAGTTCGATAGCCAAAATAACTAAGTTTTGTATATTATAGTCATTGAAAAATGAAACTATGTATGGATAATTTAACTGCTTGCACTACTGTGCCATTAGTATGATTAAACTTTGTCATCCTTCATGGACATGTTGAATGTAGTTCTACTCAGTATTATATTATTAGTAGCAAAATATAAGTCAAAATAGTTTTCCTACAAATTTTTTTGTTACTACCCCGGTTTACTTTCTTGGTTTACTACTCGACTTTACTCAGTCTTCATCAGGTGAATTACTAATTTGAAAGATAAATCCTTCCACCATGATGGCCAATAACATCATTGATATTATAATATATCCTAAGTAAAGAAAATAACATTAATAAAATAAAAAATGGACTTAATAAATTAAAATAAATAAGAAATCATACGTATAACCTCACTATCTTTCTGTATATGGTACAGTATGATTCACACTATGAATATTTAATTGAGTAATTGCAGTCACATAACTGGAGTCACAAGATTACTTCTGCAGTTGAATTGAAACTTCTGATAAATTCATCAGTTAGTCTCGTAATGCCTCGATTTAAATTTTGATCACAACTGTGAGTATGAATGGAACAATTTTTAGAAATTTTAATGCCAAAAAGAAACAATGCTCCAGGGCAAATAGGGCCTAGCGCCTAATATTTAGTCACTTTTACTCCCTATAGCAATTTATCTACAGTCTTGTACAGTGAACATTTATGATAATTTTATTTCATTATTATCCAACCCATTCCAGTATGACCACTAGATGTGGAATTACTTAGGGTAGTTTTTGAGGGCGAATCACTAAGAATGTTTCGCGCATTTCTAATCACCCGTTGAAAGGGGTCACCACTTCTGTTGGTGAAATTGGGATGTGTATAGAATGATGGAATTGCGTATGAAACAAAATGTATGGAATAAAGTCAGTCATTATTGAAACTTTGTTAACTTTTCCCAATGAAAATTACAGTTATTGTGATTAACGAAAATACCTCACACTACTCGTGAAAAAATTGGAGAAACCTGAAATAAATGTCCAAAATATTTAAAAGTCTAAAACTAGAAATGCACCTAGCACAAATTAAAATATAGTTTCAATAATATCTTAACCGAAGTAGCCATGAAATACTTATCTAATGGTTGATTAGATTCAATAAATTTTATGAATATTGTAAGAATTCCATTTGCTTCTTATATGAGACCTTAATGTTCTAATTCATCAGTTAATCTTTATGCCATTGGATAAGGGTTGTTGAAATATTCATGTAATGATGTACAGTTTTTGTGGTTCATTATTCAATTTAATTTTCAGCATCAACGTATCTCAAGAAATATAAATGAACTAACCTTGCATCTTACAACTAGAGCGTAGATCACTAATAGCATGGAGGAAGATGGCAATTTAACGTTGTTCCCGTGGGGGCCATATTTTCTTTAAGGCAGGCGGATCGCAGGAGGGACGGAAAGCTCCGCTAGAATACCTTTCATGAAGATGTGCTCGGTGAGCACACCCATTTTCCTGTTACTTATTTTTACCAAGCTATGATACTAATTCTCCTTCATACATACGAAACTCCGCTAACTGCAGCCAACCATTGTGGAGTAATGGATGATATAGCAGAAGCTAGCTAGATAATGAGAGGGGATAGTCTTTAAGAGGAGATACATTTTAATTTCTTAATGCTTCCCTGTAAAGACGTTAAGGTCGCAAGTTTTCGTACAAATAAGGAACAATGGAACGTGTGTCTCAGTTCTGAAGTGTATTCCTTTAAGGAAACCATTATTTTCTGATTAAACGAGGAGGCTCTGGGCCTGAAATTTCCCTTGATTTTATAAATTTCTCCAAAATATTTATTTTTCCCCAATTTATTATCAATTCAGTCTTACATCTGTTGTTCTTGCCCTAAAAATGCTTGCTATGAAGTATATTGTGAACTAATTTATTCATTGCTCATCTAATCACGTTATTCACTAATTTGAATTAAAGTTACATAATTTAATTTTAGTCTATTTTATGAATTGAATTGAAAATTAAGTGCCATCATCAAGAATGAAACGTAAAATTTACCCATGAGACCGTTGTAAAACTGTATTCTTACCAAATATGCCCCCATTATGTTGGTAATATCCTCAGCTTTAATCAATATCATGTGACAGGATTAAAGTAACCTCTAAAATCAGAAATTTTAAAGAAGGTCTATCAGAGAATACCAAATAAAATATTTTGTAATAAACCAGGTAGAGGATTAGAAAGATGAAGTTAAGACCCATTTTAGGCTAGGTATTAGGGTGTGTAAACTCCGCACGCCGCGCCACCTGCTGTTTCCAGAAATAGCTGCGATCCAAAAAGTCAGTCAGGGTTAAGGAAAGGATGACCGAAGGTGCTATTCAAAGCTGAACCTAAAATTCAGTAGGTTAACATTTTATACAGTAAACTTTCACATCAGTAAAAACTTAAAAATTACTTTTCTAATTATTTCTCACTAATTTCGTTTAAGATAATGACTTTTAATATAAATTCTTGATAAATTATATCGCTTCAGTCTAAAATTAGGGATTTTCTTACAGTTAATGAAAATTGGACACTAATTTAATACTATAACTACCATCAATTTAATTATAAACTGTTTTTCAATTACACAGTAATTGAAATGCTGTGGAATTTACATATAGTTTATAATTTTCATACATAATTTCTTAATAAAATTCATTACTATGATTTTTACAATAGAATTATTTATTTGAGAAGAACAAAAGTCATATCATACATATAATGTGTATTCTGCCGTAAAAAATCATGAAAATAATGTTGAAGACTGAAGCAGTTTACCAATTGCCGAGGGAATTTATTAGACCAACACAGGAAAATTTATCTTAACTATATGATTCCGAAAAACGCGTTTGACAAAATCAGTGTAAAAGATTCGAAATGAATGCAAATTTTGGCCCTCGTATTTACTCTTTTAGTTACATCCTCAAGTAATAGACACGAATATAAAAAAAGGAATAAGTTCTTATAAAAGGACTAGAATATCCATCAGCCTTAATATGACATACAGGTGCCGACCGGGTTAGCCTGGTGGGTAGCGTGCTCGCCGGCTAACCCAAAGGTCGCGGGGTCGAATCCCACCCAGGGCATGGATGTTGTATTTGTCCAGATGGGTTTTTCTATGTATTGAAGGGGTGCGAAATGACCATAGCCGTCGAAGCACCCTATAAAAGAAAAATACTACTACTACTACAATAAAATACAGGCACTGGTAATATTTTTAATATTAACAGGTCTGCTAGTAAACACAAGAAATATTCTTTATTGTAACTTTTTACAGTATTGGCTTTCATATATGATATCTACAAACCTTCCGGTGTAGCATAATTCCTGTTAAAAATATCGTTGATAACATCCTGTTATTGATTCGAACTTCAGTTTCAAAGTTTTCCAGCGATTAAAGCTTTTGAATGTCACACGGAAGATCCAGGATTCAAATAAGGGATACGGCTTTACACACTCAAGGTAAGCACAATAAATGTTATTTTCTGAGAATGAATTCTTCCTGCTTTATGTGGTCGTCGTTCCAAGTTCTCAGGTCATTCGTCGACTTTAATATTTTTTCGGTTGAAAATAATAATGCATATGTGCATATAGGAATGATTTCCTGATGTGGATTAACCTCCTGACAAGTGTCAATGGAAAGGCGACCAGTCGAATTCGGTTCTTCAGTGTGCGATAAATATTTTTGTTTGATAAACAATTTTGGTTCCTTTTCCATGCAATATTTTTCTTCAGGTGTAAGTATACAAGCCTATTGTGAGAAGCCGTCAATTCTGGTCCGCGCGGAGCCTGCGGCTGAAATGAAAGGCCGAGAAATTTGCATTTTGTAATTAGTTTCTCGAGAAAAGGGTAGATCTCGCGAGATATTCTCTCCCTGCATGCCAAATTGTATAGATTTGATTCACATTTGAAGCGAGAATTTCCTGTATCATTATTCCAGTTCCTGAATATGACATGAGATAAATGTCTTCATTTCCAAAACATTATAATTTCAACAGCATATGTGTGTGTATATATATATATACACACATATATATATACATAAATATATACATATATATTTATATTATAAAACATATATATTTATATATATACAAATATATATATGTATACATATAATATGGGATAGGAATTGGTAAATAGGATAGGAAAACATACAAAGACGAACACAAGGGAATAGTATATTTCACGGAAAAAATATGACATAACCGGGAAT
>WURS02451450.1:0-14174 GCA_011762765.2 Rhinocypha anisoptera
CCTTGATTCAATTCTGGTGGTGAAACTGATGAAAAAGTAAATACGGCATTCTTCTGTTCACTTTAGGAGGGAAATATTATCGGTTTTTTCCTAATATGACTAATAGTATATATAAGAACCGATAGATGGCAGTAGCAAGCAGGCACGGCTTAGAGAACGAAACAATACGTCAAAAAAAACAGGGTAATGGAAAGACTAACCCGAACATAATATTACGTCAAAAACAGGCCGCCCGTATTACCTTGTCACACAATATTACGTCAAAAACAGGTAACGGGTTAAGCTGTGATTCCTCATCTTTCATAATGTATCCATGTATCATATTAAGCCAATGTGAGGGTTGAAAATTCTTTTACCTACCATATTAGTTTTCTATGATTTTGTCCATGAACTATTGATGTTTCATAACATCAGAAGGAGGTTCTCATTGCATCATCATAAAATAACCCTTTTTCCTTTTGTCTCTTAAGGCTGCAAAAAAATTCTTGTTACATCTGATATTTCTCTACTTTTTCAGGGAATAATTCTCAGTTTTACTTATTGCATTTTTAACATTGAAGACTGTGGTTAGAATAGTAACAAAATGGATGTGTTCATTGCTATTTTTTACAATTGAATCATAAAAATGTAGGCGAAACAGGTCAATCTACATTATAAAAGTAACCACTCAAAATTTAACAGTTGGTGGCCTAACTATCTTTGAATTGTTCATATCCTTCTTATTAAACACTGATTTCCTACAATTCTTAAAAAAACTCATTTCATGGATGAATCTTCTTCAAACTCTTTACATTTGTGCTTTTCTGACATGCACTACCACTAATGAACTTAACCCTTCAAGTCCAGAGGACATTTAAATGGAGTCTAACCCAGTCGTCAGAGAAGATTTAAATGTTTTGACAATTTTTGTTGAATAGCATTTAGCAAGTTATATTTCAATAATTAATATTGCCATACTTCCGATTTTTTACTATATGTTAACAAAACCTTGTATATTTCATGCATGGTTAAAAAAACTTAAAAATGCAATTATTTTGGCATTAAACAAATTCAAGGTCATTGTAATTACAATAAATGTTGATTCTGCAGAAATATTGTGCATAAGAATTTTAAAATCAGAATTTTGTTTTGAAACATTCACACTGAAACAAGTACAGATACTTCATAAGATAATGGAAGTCACTATTATCTAATGGTATAAAATACACCGAACTTCATTCTATTCATCTATATCACTTACTTTATGTGAGCTTGATTTTCTTTTTTGATAAAATATTTCATAAACTCTATTTTCCATTTACTATCCATTTTTAAATATATATAAAATCTACTTGACAATACCCCCCTTATACATTACCAACTATGTTCATACTTGCCTACCATAAGCCCAACAAAAATGCCCTAACCCTCTTCATGGTCAAGATGAAGCCAATCTCTGAAAATTACCTCATATATAAGAAGTTTCTTTTGCATTATTGATACTGTTCTATGACATGTGTGCCAATATTGGTACAATATGGACAGCCATTACAATTAACTTATAATTGATATAAAAATATATCTCACCCATGTCAGGATTGACTCGAAGTATTTCCTGGCGAACCTCTTTGGCCCACAACATGTAAGCAGTAAAACGGGTTTTCTGGAAGAAATGAATAATTGTACATACAAAAGACTGAATTAAACTAACTGAAACAAAAGTAGAGAACGTTAATAGTTCTCAATAACACATCTTAATAACTTATAAATAGCTGTCAGCAATATAATATGGCAGCTTAAAATGTTAGCTTCACAATTATTTTGCTTGGTAGCCTTGATAGATACAAAGTTATCTCTGTTATTTTTTCATATAATAATAATTTGAGTAAAAGTACAAAAAGTAAAAATCAAGAAATTTTTGCAAATTAAAAAAAACCTTGGCCAAACTGAAATATAAGTTCTAAAAAAAGAGGACATATCCAAGAATAAGAAAATGTATGATAACTATAATTGAATGAATTAGACTTATCTTCAGGACTATATCTGATTGGGGTGGTGACTAAATCACCTTATGAAGGTATTCACTTGGGCATCTTCATATTTTTTTAAAAAAGCCAAATCTTAAGTTCATAGTAAAAGAAACCACAAAAGACATAAAAACTGGGCAAGAAAAAAATATATTTTTTCAAAATTATTTGCCTAATACATTAAGTGTACATAGATAATGTGCAGATACTTACTCCTTTATCTTTCCTCTGTGCTTTCATACGACCAACTATTTTTCCATCACGCACAATAAGTTTCTTTTTTGAAGACTTTTCCAACATGTACAGAGAAGTAGCCTGAAATACAGAATAATACATTCTTATACAATACATTAGTGACTGTTTTAAATATTAAATTTTAGGTGTAAATACATAATTCTATCAACAAAATATTGTGTGACTTTGACAATGTTTCTTAATTTGCCCTATGTTGTAGCACTTGAGAAAAGATTTGTAATTCATACTTAATTTACTACCCATATGCACTTCCATAAGGAATTATAAAATCTATTATTCATATTATCTATCATGTTACTATGAAAAATTAAATTATTTTTTGGTTTAAGTTTAAGTGATATGTAGTATGATACAATTTATAAATGCTCTTTATAATAAAAAATAGCTAAAGGTAAACATCATAAGACTTTAAAGTTAGAAAACAAATTCTTCACATCTGCACACTAAGCACATAGATATTGCATAAAACATTGTACATATTCGCCAGTAACAGAAAAAAATGGTAGTGATGAAAATGTGTCTATGGTAAAATAAGTGATAAAATGAAACTAATTCCTTCATGGTGAAATGGTAATATTTCACAGATAAAGGGGTTTAAAACTTCATTACTTATAAATAGTAACTTATAAAAAGTTCTCTGAACATTCGACTAGATGAATACAACATAGAGGAATGCAACTAGAGGTTAGGGAGCACAATAAGGGACAAACTTATTAGGCATTTAACTTCTCAAAATATTATTTGCTGAAAGAATGAGGAAAGAAATTAGAAGGTAGAAGTGTGATGCGAGCATCAGATGAAATTCAAAAAGATAATGAAAGGTAATGAAAGAAAAAAAAATTAAGAATAAAGAAAAAGCATCATCTACTGACAGCTACACTGTGTCAGCCATACTTAAGAATGATGAAAAGTTGTACTTAATATTTTTTCAGTTGAGTAAAGAATGAAAATTAAATTAATCAATTTTCATGAGTTTGGGTCAAATTGGCAGGTTTTGCTAATCTCTGGTCCAGAAATACCTTTAGGAACAGTAAAAATTTTCATGATACATGCTATACTTTTAAAAAAAGATTAACATCTTCAATTAAAACATCACTAACAAACCCTTCAGGGTCAGGTCTAAATTTAAGGATCGAGCTTGAAAACTTTTATCTTCTACATTAATGAAATGATTTATAATCAACTGAAATGATTAACTTTTTGAATCTCAAATATTCCTTACCTGGGATGCTCCTGTGTCACTTTCCTTGGTCCTCATATGATGATTACTACCCAAGTCATCTGGAGTTGCTGCCTCCTCCTCTTCTTCCTCCTCCTCTCCATCTTCCTCTATTACTTCATCTTCCATCTCACCTTCCTCCTCTTCACTTCCTCCTGCAAGGAAAATGTGTTAGAATACCAAAGTCAACCCAATCCCAAGAAAACTACCTAAGTTGCATCCCAATATCAATCAGGAGATATTCTGCTATTTAAACATATATGTATGTGTGAAAACCAGAGTCTTTAATGCTAAGGTTGAATTGATAGGCGATGGTAGAGTTCACCTTGTACTAGGCCAACAGTGCGTGAAAATGCACATCAATGTAGAGAGACAGTTCCTTTCCTTGTCCCATCCACCTGCATTTCCCAGTAATATCTGGAGCCCAGAAAATCACTCATCTTGGGTTTTAGCTGTAGGCCCCTATTCAGTGGCTGAGCACTCTACCCACTGGACAACATACATATGTACCACAACATTTAAACAGTTATGGCAGCATTTTATGTCAACTATTATTGGTAGTCTACAGTTCAGAGGTAAGGCTTTAAAAGAGAAAAAAATGCAAAATACCAAGGCCTAAAAATCTAGTATTTCTTGAATACTGCACACCTTATTATTTTTGTTCTTTTCACCAGAACTGTATTGTAGAAATTCATCTGGACTCTAGTAACAGTTGAAAACTAATAATTTGTTAGTTGTAATCTAAAATGCAGTTGTGACTTCATTTTTAAAATTCTCATTGGCAGTTTATTTTAATGAAGCTGAGCGATGCCAAACATTCTTAGATGCATCGTGTGGTTGGTATTATAATGTACAGTCTCCCTTAAACATTTGACTTGACTATGTAGAGTAGAATTGATTGCTATTAAATATAATAAGTGATACAGGATTAAGAGGTTGTGGTAGCACAGTGGGTAGCCCGACTGACTACTGGAAGGGGGGCATACTTTAAAGTCCCGGCAATACCTCTGAACACCTACAGTGTACCAGTATTAGATATTTCTGGGAAACAGCAGGTTGTACAGGAAAAGGAACTAACTCTCCTACCCTGATGTGTGAATTTTCACATGCCACCAGGCTTAGTACTAGGTGAACTCACCTAACAATGTGTTTTTCCATCTTCCAGTACAGCCTTAAACATTCCAATTCTTGATTCATATTTCTAACATTTAATTTTTACATTTTGACCCAACAACCATTCTGACCACCTCTTCATTTACATTCCTTTCCTTTCATTCTTTTTCATATTTTACAATATCCTCAGCTGAAAACCCTCCAAGTTATAATCATCTGCCTTCCCCAAAAACCAATTGCTAAGAACATGAAATTTTTTCATCAACCTCTTCTTTTGATCTCTATCTTGATACTCCATCATCAAATAGCCCCTTTTGTTGCAGGATTTATTACAGATGCAGTTATTCTCCTCTGCCACAACTAATTTGATAACGTTCTAACAAAATACTGACCAAATAAATACTCTTGTTTTTAAGACCCTCAAACTGTGACCTGAAAAATGTTATGCAAGCAGTGATTGTGGGTTTAAAAATATTACTCTTTCTAATTTTACATTTCTTTATAACTTTGGGCCTTGCAGAATGAACACTAAACCTTTTCCATCTTTGATGATAATATCTTATTGAGAAATTCAACAATTATGCTTTTTACTAGTTTCCCATAATGTATATATTGCCTTACAATAGTTGCCTATACTAATTAAGTTTTTCGTGATGAAAAAAATTATTGTTGGAAAAGTATAAATATCTACTGTGTCCATTTTATTATAACAGTGGACTTCAAAAAGAAGTGTATAACATTTGCTATTACAGAGCTTTACCACAAAGTCAGGTCCTGTTTACTATTAAATTTACAAAATATAATAAAGCCCAATTTATATTTCTAGATTCACATTCCATAAAATAATAAAAAAATTCATTCATAACTTTTTCAAATGAAAAGAACAACTGCAGAATTTATGTTTTCGCTTTATCTCCTATCGACAGACCTTTTAACAGTTCTGTAGTTTGTTTTTCCTTTATTCAATGATTTCAATATTCTGATATTAGCAAAATGTCATCTGCTATACTGTTCTGAATGATATATGCTATAATCCCTAACATATTCTTTTATGGTCCTGGTTTGTAATGCTTTGTAGTGGGAGCATAATACTAAGGCATTTAGATCTGATAATATGTGACAAGCTGTAAAACTATTAGTGGTACTTTTGATTTTTAAAAAATAAAAGTAATTCACAGAAATACATTTTTAGCTATCCCATTTTTTAGTAATTCTATGGGGAGAAAGATTTGATGCAATTTTTTAATTGTACATCCTGCCAAAAAATAATATGGAGTGACAATCAAATCTCTGTCCATTTAATTTATGCAGCTTTGAAAATCTCGTTATAAGCAAGAAGAGGCATTCAACTTTAAGCTCTAATAAAAAAGATTGTACATACATATCACTATCACAGATTTAATTGGTATCATGCAAAAGAGTATCTGATCCAAAACTCCACTGTCCATGATGATGAGGATAAATCTTAAGTTATCACTTAAAAAAGGCATTGAGAAATGATTTCTCAAGTATGTTGAGTCCCTCATTAACCATCTGCAATATATTGTAACATTAGTACAAGTGTCCATTAATTACATATTTACCAGAGGAATCTGAGCTAAAATCTTCAGCAGTGGCACCTTCATGTGGATACATGCCAGTCTCAGAACCTGACTCCATTGAACTTTCAGAATCATTTTTCACTCCATAATTAACCTCTTCCTCAGCCTCTTCTTCCTCCTCCTCTTCTTCCTCATCCTAGAATGGTGGGAAAAGTACATAAATATATGTCATCTACTCTGTCATATCCCTTCACTCTTTGAAGGCTATTCTACCATGGCTATACTCCAAGTATAACATGATTTCATCATCAGCACGTTCAAGTAGCAAAGAGTATTAAAATGTGTATTTTAAAATTTTCAGTCAGTAATCAGTTTACAGTGATTTATCTTGGTACAAAGGTTTTCGCAGTGTCGTCCAAGTGCTCTTGGCTTTATCGGGTGCTCCATCCACGTTTGTTGACTTGTGATGACAACAGCTTCCACCTGAAGATGCTAGCAGAATGGCTAGTGAAACTGTTGTCATCACAAGTCAACAAACGCGGACGCAGCACCCGATAAAGCCGAGAGCACCAGTGATCTATCTTATTTGCCATCATGGCATATTATGAATAATTATAATGAATGCTTACTTCAGATTGACTTGCTGGTAAAGGACTTGCTTCATGCGCTACCCTTGCTCTTGATTGTCCATGGGATGGAGTATTATCTATTGATGAAATAGCAGTAGGAGCATGATGAGTTGTTTGTATGCGTGGCTTGGGAATTGGGACTTCTCTTTCCACTCTTCTTCTGTAGCGAGGATCAATTTCATCAGGTGACTCAAAATCTGTCAGCTTTGAGGACTTCTTCCGTACACGACCAGAGCGGGACACTCCAGTCACTTCTAAGTGATCAGAAGCTGTTTAATGAGAAAATATAAAAAAATAAATTACAAAGTGTTTTAAAATAACAATTAATTTGAAAGTATTCACTTTAGTCAATACATTTCATTCAGTTGATAGCCAAAGTAAGAAAAGAAATGATTATTGGTCAGTAAGAGTTAATGAAGAATTAATTGAGTGAGAGCTAAATATAAGTACATATATAAGCAGCAATGACAACTACAGCATAGCTTTGTTGGTACTAGTTGTCATTATTTTATACCAATTTAGGGCAAACTTTTCCGAATGGTGCACAGTTATGTTTAACTGGCTAGTTACACTATAGGTAACACAAAAGCAGAAAATTAAAATTCTGCAGCCAACACTGCTGAAATCTTAGTCAGCTATAACAGAAGAACTGTGGACAGTCTCCTTGATAGAAAATTCATATAATAAATAGCATGGTTCCATTTTTGACAGATTTTTCAGTAGATTGACCAGAACTTCAAGCAGAGATAAAGTGCCTTTTTTATGACCCTACCATGTCATAAATAAACTGCCACTATAGAGTTAAACAATCATTTTTCATTAAATACATTATATAACTTAAATATTATTTCATACTCTTTAACACAGTAAATTTTAAGAAATTTAAAGTAGAGATTTTTAAATATGAGTATTAACCACAACCATTTTTAGTTCTGCCTACCAAGAACATTTTTTATGTTGTGGCAGGTTATTTGGAAACTAGGTGAGAAGGTTTCAATTATTAATGGTAAGGAGTGCAATTTTCTCCCCTTGCATTTTCTAGTCACACTTATTTATGCAAATGTTCATCAATCCCAGTTTATAAGTTTAGTTTGGATCTGTAAGCAACTGCATTATCTAAAATAAACATTTGTGGAAGTTTGGGAATCATCTATTTGGCAAATAACAGATTTGGTATTTGGATTGCATAGTTTCAATCATTCCAAAGTTTAGTGGGATAGGTCATAGTGGCACTTGTTTACTAATGCATAAGCACTCAGTCTTTTAGACTGGTCCTCTTTCAATCTACAAATGAATGAAATCCAAAAAGATGTAATAAAGATCAAACTTGTATACCCACCACTGAGAATCAATTCATTATGGCTATTAATATATGGACCTGAATTCCTCTGCATGGAACAGTAAAGTGCTGTGGCAACATTACCATAAATTCATTAAGATCACCTGTAGCTTGTATGATAAGTTTCTTCTAAAGAAATTAAGGATGGGTCTATTAGGCATTAGCATTCCATATGGATACCTTCCAGCACAACATGCCTAAAAATACAAAATCCTTATATTCATAGTTTTTTGGAAGGTGACTGTGAATAAGGTTTTGCCATAATACCTTTAAAAATTTTGGTTTGGATAAATATTAAAATTAAAGATTCTATATATTTACAAAGTACTTGGAATACCTATAAATTGCATGAGTAAGGCAGTCCACCAATGACTAAATTTAGCTAGAAAAAATTTAATATCACTCAATATGACCTTTTATTTAAAGACCCATACACATTTCCAGAGTACTTAAGCAACAAATGTTATAAGTTCAAATTTAAATTATCATGTGTGTTTCAGTCCAAACACTGGTTGATTGCAACTGAAAATTCAAACCTATTAATTACCTCACATTGTGGTAACTCTTCTCTTTTGTGCTTTATAAATGTAACCCTTTGACTTCTTCACATGACCAATACTCCAACTTTTTCCTATATATACTAATCCATTGTGCACCAAGGCATGCAATAACTCTTTGGTTCTTTTAATCCACAAATTTATTTTTCCTCTTAAACTATTCTTCCTTACTCTGCCCATTTAATTTTGAAGGAATTGTTTTAAAGGATCCTATCTTTCTCTGGTCTACTTTTGTAATGGTTCAGATCTCTAATCCATATGATGCAGCACCCAGCATATCTTCTAGAGACAAAGGCGTCTTCTCTTTTCTTGGTATCTATTTAAAATGTATGTGGCGATTGCTATTAGCACAATTCTCCTTTTAGATATGTACATTCTTTATGATTCAGCTTTAGTTTCATTACTTTTCCAAAACTAGGGTGAACTGCAAATGCACCATGCCTATGTAGATATTGTGGTTCTAAATTTATGTGTATGTCTTGAAATGAGGACCACTAACTTAATAACTTTTCAAATCACATTTATGCTTAAAACAGTAGATCCTCCTAGCTTGCTGAGCGAGACCTCGACATAGAAAATAAGAGGGAGTATTTAATTTGATGGGGAAATGACAATATAAGAGGTATGGGAAAGGAAGATGAAAGATAAGGTGCATATGGAGAGGTGAATTGATGTTTTATTTCAAATCACTCCACATTTTGGATGCTTACTGCATTCCATGCACTAATTTCAGCTCAACTTTGTGAAACCATGTTATGAATAGGGGAAATCAAACTTTGTTGGTGCCACAAAAAATTTAATAAACAACTATGACGTTTCGGTAAATTGTTGACATCATTGGGTGGTCATCAACACCTTATGATGCCAACTAGTTGATGAAACCTGTGATAATTATTTATTAAAACTTTGGAGGAGTTTAATATCCCCTATTTACTAGCTTATAACTTCAGCCAACTAGCAAACGAAACTCAAAGGTTAATGCATGACGTCAAGCAAAACAATGGAATGGGTTTGAATATACCAGTTCCTGTTCTAACTTAAAATTAGTCTATGGAATCACATTTAATACACAAAGATGAAAGTTAACACTATGGCAGCCATTGTGCTAAGAGATGAAATAATTCTAACAATAAGAAAATGTTATAACTATGTTATCTTCCAGGAAAAACAAGAAACGCACAGCAGTGCAAAGAAAAAATATGCAATTCACCAAAGGGCAATTTTAAAACACATATCTTCTGACACATTGCCAACTGAAATGGCGAATGAAAGTAATATATACTGTATTTTTACAAAAAATAATTTTATTGACTCTAATTAATACAAAACGTATCGAAATGCCAATGTTAAATTTCATTTTCATCGGCATCCCACCCATCTGCGTCAGAAAGAAAACGTCTTTTGTAAGAAGTGTTCATAAACGGCCGTAAGGCCCACTCTGTATCGGCTGCATCAGCATGTTCCAAAGTTCCAAGTTTAATTTCATACAACTTCAGTTGAAACCTTGGTCCAATTTCAACCAACTCCAGTTCTCGTCCTGTGGTACCTATATTCAGGACATAGCAAATGAGCTTAAGTCTGTGTCAAAGTTCAAATCAATGAAAGGTGGTTTCCGAAAAAATATTACCTTGAAAACGCTTAAACATGTGCTGCCTGAAACAAATTGTGTCATCGTGGTTGGCAAAGGTCACTACTCGACGAGAGTCTTCCTTAGGAACAGGGAAGAGATACTTGAGAATGTTAGTTACTCGACCAGCTAATTTGGTAGTCATATTATGAAATATTAAATGAGGATATTGCTCTGACATTGTTCCAATTTCTGGAATATCGTGACGCATGACAACACCACTTAGGTTAAAGTACGCTGTGGGTCCATAAGGCAGATGGCAAACAACAAGCCCATCCGGTACACCCCGATGTTCGTGAATAATTAATAAATCAGTTACATCATTGGCCCGACAAGCAGATAAAAGTTCATTAACGTCATGGTTCCCGCGGTTCATTCGCTGGGCATTAGGTATCACAAGACGGAGTTCTTTGGCAAAAACTTTGAGGCGAGATGACGGGTCTCTTGATGTTGTGACGAGTACTTTAGGGTTTTCAACTCCAGCCCACCTATATTCATCATCTTCGTGGGTAGCGCCACCACCTCCAGATTCTGTGCCAATTTCTACGGCTCGTTCGGGACCTTTATCGTCCCATTTCAGTTTTTTCTGGATGTTAAGGGCGTCACGTTTCAAATCTGTGTGAATGGGAGTATTCTTCTCCAAGGAATCTTTCAGTCGATTCTTCTTCTCTTGAATCACTCGATTTCTCTCTTCGACTGCTTTCCTATATAAATACTCCCTTCTTAATCGTGCCTGTCGTCTCAACATTTTAAAGGACCCACATCAATAAAAAACGTGCACTAAATAACAAATGAAAAACAGTACTCAAGCCACCGATGGTGATATCGATATAAATCGATCGTAAACGATTTCGAGTTGGAGCGAGAATGGAGAACGAAATTCATACTTCATATTCAAATATGTACTTTCAGTTCCATTCCTGGGCAGGAAATTCAAGATTTTATGAGCATGATTTTAATTTGACCTACATTCCGTTAAATTATATATTTATCCAGTGTTGGACTTTCCTATACATGAACATAACACTAGGTTCACGTAACTCTGCTGGTTATTTCATCCTCTTGATGTAATCAAAACAGCAGAGCACATAACTTCCTGTAATTCAACTCATCTATGATCTTAAATGATGAACTCAAACTCTCATTTCCTCTAACTCTTAACAGCATACATTCCTTAAGTTATTCGATCTAACTCCCTCAGCTAGCCTAATTTGTTCTAAGGCATTGCTGCTTCTTTATACAAAAAGTCTTCCAACCACTCCATATAATAAACGATAAAACCGACAGAATTAACCATCCCTGATGCTAAGCTCACAACCGGAGCGTAGTACATAAGCTCCGGTTAGTTGGCATACGTTGGACAATGGCAATAAATCTCCATGAAGACCACCTTCTACCGCATAATATTTTGAAAGAGACACGAAGTAATTTGAAATTAACACACAGCAAAAAGGAGTGCCTTTACTGGACTGAGACATAAATCTTATGGAGTCATTATAATTTAGTGGATACACAAGTACGCCGAAAAAAAATTTCATAACATACCCAAGATTGTTCAACTATTCTTTTTCTTAAGCGTAAAAGAAATTATTCCAAGAAAGATGAAGAGTATTAGGTATTATAAGAGTAGAAATAGAAAATACTAGAAGACCGCAGTATGAGAAATGTATATTAGTCTCGGATATTTACTTCTGTTAAACCAACAAATATTCTACATTATAACTAACTACAGTGGCTGTTTAGGGAAATTATTTCTACATAGTATGTTTTTAAAACTATGATGGAAAACAAGATTTTTATCTGAAGTGAAACGCAATGTCTTTCGGTGGAATATTCTTGCTTACCTTCATGTTTGGTTTTCTTTTGTAGAAAGGCAAAAGGTCCTGAATTTTCTGAGTTTTTCTTTCTTTTCGCGGTTTTATCCATATTGGCGAGCATCCATCAAAGTTCGGGAATATTATACTGGAACTACTTTCTCGCCTCACATATTTCAAACTAGAAGAGTCGCTGAAACCGATTGAAACGATAGAGAATTTCCCCAGACAACAACTTATTTGTAAACAGAAAACCAAAAACAGCCTCTGTAACCAGTATCGATCTGAACGGTTGCTAAAATCGCGATTGCACAAGTAACGATCTATCGGAAGCGAACGATACTCTTCGACGGCATCCACAGCTCAATTCGTTGTTAATGTATACAAACATTAAAGAGAGCTAGCAATACCATCGCACAAGCCATGGCGTGCCATAATTTACCAGTGGATGGCGACAAATATCGCAATGAACTTCAGCAAATGCAATATTTATGGCATTGTCGTAAGTAAGATATTCAATGAACATAAGTAGCTTTTCGTTTCAAAATCTAGGGTATAAATCAAGCTTTCCAAGCGGTGAATTGTGTTGAAATGTATACCATTTGTTGCTTAATAGTTATTTTATCGCCATTTGAATATAAGGACCATTTTATGTACACACGTTTTAGTCTTAAGGAATGCTCTACAGCCTGTATTTATCCATTTTTACCTGTGACATGTTTAAATTTGTCATCGATTATGGTCGGAGGATGGGTCTAATAAATGTATGGGCCCGTGGGCACATATCATTATTATATTCTCATAATGAATTTTATTAGATTGCGGTGAAAATAAGGAAATAAGATATTCTCAAAAGTGGGCTGAGAAATCAATGAGAGTGCATTAATTTCTTACTAATGGAATAGATTCTGTTTGATCAGAATACTTAACCCACACAGCAAATTAATCCTACTGCTTTGATTATATATATTCTCTATATATTGTAGTCTTATTGCTGGGTTTCGTATTAACATCTTCCATATTGGGTGTACACTTTTTGTGTTATTTCAGATGTTTGCATACATTTTTGTACCTTATTGGTTTGGACCCTATTCTTTTGCTAAAATGCTTTGTGCGAAATCAATCACTTTTTTACAAAAATGTATGTCATTTACTATATTTTTCTAGATGGAGAATCTCCTTCCATTGTGACCATTCTGGAGGAATGTTTTTCTTCTGCAGAAAACCCATACATTGTTGCATTGTTCCTAATGGCCAGTACAGATGAATTTCACTTATCCAAGAAAACTTCCTTTCCGTTTTGTGGTATGTACAAGATATCCTAGTGACATATATATTGAAATAACTCGAGTAGATCTGTATCAATGTGATGAAGACTGGCTGTTGCAATATGTAATCGTTACGTTGGTGCATCTTCTGGGTCCTGTTTTCGGACAAACGCATCCCACAAACATGGATGTTAGCAATTTAATTTTTATCATTGTGTCGGTATCAGTGAAACACATCCATACCAACAATTAAGAACATGTAGGTATAGTCACCTAATAGTTATACGAGTAATTCGTTATACCTAAGCAAACAATTGAAGAAACCCAACCAAGTTACATGTCAATTATATGATCGTTTCCACATATTGATTGCCTTGGTTTAACTATCCCAGACCGGCATGATAGTTTGATCTCACTTGTTTTATCACAAATGTCTGATCTTCCCTCAGCATAACAAGTAAACATAAGTACATAAATTTAGCTTTTTGTTGATCATTCCCCTGTAACCACAGGACTTTCCATTGCATTGAAGATGTCTGAGTATTATGGATTGGGGGTGGGGATGCAGATGAAATTAGGAATAGGCTGAGAATTTTTCTTTCAGTCGTTTAAAGGCTTCAAATTGTCAAGGGCCAAAACACTGGGGGCAATTATTTTATAATATCAAGCATGGATTTCAAAAGGCTTAAAAGATTGAAAATGAACACCCTGGAGTCCAACATAAGGATAGATAAGATTAACGGTATCAGGCTGGATATAGTGGAAGGAATCCATGATGAATAAAGATATGCACTTTTCCACAAAAT
>WURS02451461.1:0-14174 GCA_011762765.2 Rhinocypha anisoptera
GGGGGGAAACGGGTCGTAGAGCGGGAGAAGAGGGCACGCGGGGAATGCTCTCCGATGGACAAAGTATTTCTGCGACTTGACCATATTTTTGAGACGGTTCGGAACTCCGTTACACGCGATTTTTCCGAAAATATTGCTCATGTGCAGAATAGGATATCATTCGAAGCTTGGAAACGTCCTGACGTCTTTGTTGTCCGGTCATGTTAGTGATTGCCAGTTAGATGGCATGGAAATGTAATAGACTCCATAAGGTACATATGATGTTTATTCGGCAAGGACACGAATTGAATCCATCATATGCAGGTATAATACGGCTTAATTTATTATTGGTCAATCTAAGTCAAGTCATTTGTAATTTTGTATTACGTATCAGATTGAATGTACCGTGAAAGAAAAACATCATGATATTACTGAGGAGGGTTTCTGCTAATCATTGTTGATCAATGGATTTTTCTTGGATATATTTTAAATTACTGGGAAAAATAGTTACGCTGAAAATATTAGTGTTAATGATAAAATGCTAAGTTAAAACGAAAGGGTTAATTCTGTAAGTATTACAGATTCAGGCTTGATATATTGAAGGAACGCATGGTGAAATAAGGATGCAATACGGACTTATCCACAAAATAAATTAGGTATTAATTTTGAGGCAATTGATTTATTTTAGGTTTAATTCTGTGCTGAGATTTTTCAATGCATTTATTTTCCTTAAAGGAAAATGCCAGTTTTTCAAAATATCTACTTGAATAAGAACTTTGAAAGTGAATAAATTTGGAACTTATACGTCGATCTTTTCGTAAAAAGTAACATTGCAATTTTTAAGTATGAGCATGAGCAGATATTACCTGTCCGTCATGATCGGAGCAAAGGCATTCATTAATTTCTTATGAATTGGTACATTCCCAACCACTATATTAACTTCACAGTTGAAAACAATTCCTTCAGGTTAATCTCTAAAATATCAATTTTAAAGTTATTAAAGAATAAATAAATATGCATTACCTAAATACACATGGAAATAACTATTTAAAAACACTGTGCTATTTTACTCGAGATTTAGAATTTTTCATGCAATGCATATACTTATAAGAACAATAAATAACAGAAGGAAAAGTAGGAGGGGGGAAACGTCGAGAGGAAGGCCGGGAGACAGGAAAAATTAAAATGGATGTCCGGAAATTAGAACTAACAAGGTGAACGAAAATCAGCTTAAGATACGGGGCTGCAGTAAACCAGCCTCCGAATTGAAAATTATAATTTTAAATGTTGAAATACAGTTACATTTCTTCAATGTGACTTCACTTAATTCTCTTTTCGTATTTTTGTGCCTCTTTATAATTATTGGCTTTACTCTTAAAATTTCTTTCAGTGATAACTCCATCTCAATGATAGCCAAAAAATAGTCCATTCAAAGTTTTACTTCTAATTCTTTGTGTTGGTAATAATAGTGTAGCGAAGTACTGGGTTACAAATCTCTCTCCATTTTTCTCTGTTAGTCAATCTTTCTTTCTCGGCATTCATCTATGTTGCTTGCCGTTCTTTTAATTTCCCTTTAACTTTTTTTTCTCCATGATCTTCTATGATTTGTTTTGAATATTCCAGCCTATCTCTTCCTCTGTTCTTCCGACTTCCATTTTTTTCTTTCATTATACCTATTAATGATACACTTATCACTTGTAAAATATGCCCATACCAGTTACCTCTAATTCGTTTCACGACGTCACTTCTTCCCTTGACTTTATTTAGGACCCCTTCATGTCTTAATTAATCCTTCCATGATATTCTTTTAAATCTTCTTCAGTAATAGATTTCATAGTCATCATTTCTCTGTTTTTCTCTTTGAGGTCCAAGTTTATGATCATTGTAGGACTATATTCCATATGCAGCTTGCATATATTTGAATGTTAATAACTATTTTGTCTTATACTGAAGACAAACCTTGCTTGAACTAGCCTGATTTTTATATATGCTATACCTCTTCGAACGTATATAATTT
This sequence comes from Rhinocypha anisoptera, assembly GCA_011762765.2. NCBI lineage: Eukaryota > Metazoa > Arthropoda > Insecta > Odonata > Chlorocyphidae > Rhinocypha > Rhinocypha anisoptera. The sequence goes on from WURS02451461.1 coordinate 1,997, forward strand.
TGTTTCCAAAAATATAAATATCTTCGTTTTCTTCTGCTGCGTTCCATCTATTAGAGTATTATTAAATATTTTTTTATGTTTGCTGCAGTGATATTTTGTCTTTTAATTGTCTTCAGGGGGAATTATTTTCTTAATATTGCTCTCATATAAATATTTTCAAATTCTCTTCCATGATTGCTAAAGCCAATATCATCGATATATAAATATATATATATAGCGGTTTGATATATTGTCTATTTATTTTTATTCTCTATAATCATTCTGTTTGATTTCGTCAATTGATTTTTCTTTACACCTTTTAATAATATTGGCAAGAATTTGCAATTCTGTCTAGATTATTTATTTTTTTGGATATCTTTCATCACGGTATCTATATATCAATTGATATTTGGATTTTACATCAATTTTATATCATATTTCAACTCTATTAACTTTTTCATATTTCTTGCTTTTCTTTCCTTTCTTTAATTTCTTTCAATATTTTTATTAACTTTTCCCAATTAACACCAACGAATATTTTTTGAGGTCTATAAAAGCGGTATTGGATCGTTAATTTGGACTAATTTCTTAATAGTATATAATAAATGTAATGTGTCTCTGATGCCTATATCATGTATAATTCCGAATTGGTCTGCACTTAAATGTTGCTGCATTTTATATGTCTATGGTGTTATTTGTTTTTGATTAAGTTTACTAATGTAAATATCACCTGGCAGAGAAATGTGTCAAATAAAGGTGTTTCGTTACAAACTGAGAAGCTATTTTATTGCTTTTGACCTGTTTATCCGGGTGAGTAACTGACTAAATCGAAAGTTCTACTCTCACCTTTTGGCGTGTGTGTTACATTCGTCAATCGGATATTTCTTTAAATTAAGGAGGTGCTAAATGTCAGTTACCATGTAAGTTAGTTGTAAACAAAAATAATGTGCATTTCAATAAAAGGTGTATAATGGCTGACGGTGTATTTTGAAAAGGTGTATTTTGCCTTTAGAAATTGTTTATAAATTCAATCGTTAATTTTAAAACTAACTTATTTAAAAAATGGCAAGCTTGAATGAAAAGAATTTAGGTTAAGATTTGTTATAAAATTCACTGAGAAGGCAAGAAAATTTGGTAGAATTTTATGATAAACAATGTTAATTTTAATATTTAGTATATTTTCACAAACAAATTTAGCAGAACGCGACCAGTTTTGACGATGATCGTCAAAATATGGTCCAGATTGATCAAATTTGTACTATCCTGCTGCTACGGAAGATACTCCTGCATCAACTACTATTTTTACAAGGGTTTAAGCAGTGAATGGGTTGTTAGTGAGATTGAGGGTGGTTTTTCCGAAGAAACATGCAAATGATATCTTGACGAATGTTCCGACATTAGACTCTGTCATTAAACGCTGGCAATGAAACACATTGATTAGTGGAAGACTCGATAATCCACAAACGGTCCGGTATTCCACACAGTTCAGCTTAAGAGGCAGAACCGGGAATAGAAATGGGAGTTTTCACGTTTCGGAAAATTTAAAAGGGTTCAGTACAATGTTGCGAGAGAGCCTGAGTCATACTTGAGGAACTGGGCGAATTTACAGGGAGAAATGGCTAAACGAGTGACAGTCGTCAAGTCACCGATCGTCATGACGCAGATTTTCTCAGGAGTCGTGCCAATCATGAATTTATTGCAGAAAGAAATTCTAAAGTTCTATCTATCGTAAAACTTTGACAAACATTGCGTGTCTGCTCTCGATATAAAAATCAACGGAAGTGACACATCCTTAGGTGACATCTCATCACTGTCTATATTATTATTTTTTTTACGAGAAGATATCTATTAAATATTTTTTCGTTTCTCCTTTTCCCTGTCACCTTTATTTGTTCTTCATAGCTGTGTTTCCTTTAAAAATCTTTCAATTTCTCCCCGGGGCACTCGATCCATTCGTGTATTGTTTTGACGTTCCTCTGTGTCACCAAATTTCGTATTTTCAATTACTGCTTTTTGATCGTTCAAGTCAGATCTGTGGAATCCTCCTCGTGCTCCTTGTATCGATCGTACTTTGACAAATAATTTTATTTTTGGGAAAATGTTTGGCTGGCTTAATATGTTTATTTGAGTAGAAAACCCATTTTTATATCGTGGATTTTTTTTATCAATTTCCTTTTTACATTATCCCGGTGTTATTTTAGTAAATATTCCCTAGTTCATATTTATGCTTGTGACTCTACTGGTTACATTTTTTTTTACTAACGATTGATTATTAATTTGATTTCCTATAATACGTAGATAAGGTGCTCTTAAATCTTTACCAAAGCTACTGCATGTGCGTCTTCACGAAATATATTTGATGGATTATTGAAAAGTACAACCTTAATTATAATCGGTGATCCATGCAATATATTCCCTTTGATAAATTGAAGAGTATTTAGCTACTTTTAATGGCTATTGTCAGAGTTAGACATGTTTTCACTGATAATTTTCTCTCCTTTATAATTACAGTAGTATTCACTTATTGGAAATTTTTTCGAAATGAGGGTTGGGAGATATATCTTGAAGGAAATTAGTATTTATATAATAAAAAAGCAAAGAAAGGTTGATTAATCGAAGATAATGGATGCCGACCAATCGTTTCTTATCGATGAGAACATTGAGAGTGACCCAGGTGTATCGCAAGTCGACGAAATGAGAGAGGATGTACCTAGATTAATTGAAGAAGTAAAATAGAATTGGTGGTCCATTGTGTCAATGCACAATCCAACTGCAAGCTTTGGGCGATGACCAGTATTGTGAGCAGGTGCTCTTTGGAAGTGCACCTCAAGCACTAGTGCTGGAGGTGCACGAAATTGGACCCAATGAATGTATGGTGATGCCTCTCAAACCCATGGGTGGGATAAGTAGCATTGTGTTTTGTTTTCTAGTGTATTCACGCTATTGATACAAAAGGAAGTAGTCTTTTTAGTTGGGTGTAGTAGGTGTCTCGTTCCCCAAATCCTCTATAAAGGAATGAAACAGAAAGCTGTTCGACTTCTCCTGCGTAGGAGATATACACACTGGGGTATGTAAGTCAACTCTTCGTTTTAGAGTGGGTCCCTAAAGCATTATTTAGACAGTATCAACAAAATAGGTACAGGTTGCCAGTTTATGATTCGTAGTGTTAGAAGTAGCATTTTTGTTTATAGGGTGCTTCGACGGCTCTGGTCATTTCGCACCTCTTCAAGTCCTAGAAAAACCCATCTGGACAAGCACAACACCCCATGACGGGATTCGTGCATGTAACAAATATTTTGCTCCACGAGAAAGAGGTCTTATTTTTGGAAGGAGAAATATAATAGTCACCCAGTTTGAATCTCGAATAAAAAAAAAATAACATTTAAAATTGCTGAAATAATTATTTCAACACATGGACCAAAGAGACCAATTGAAAATAATATTGTTTTCAAGTCACATCTTTCAATCATTATCACATCATTATCTAAAAAATAATTTGGTTCTTATGTAATTTTCCCTTATTTACAATACTGCATAATGTTAAAGGATACGGAAGGAAATGGATAGTAATGTACCTGAACGGACGTCCTTTGAACTCAGCTGCACGAAATTTTGTTTTTCTTTTTCTTTAGAAATGTAGTTTGTGTTGTTCAATTACATATGGAGCAGATGTGGCTCCCTCGACCAATCACAATTGTCGTCGTGATGGAACAAGTGATCGTGCTACTCTACAGTCTATTGTTGCGAAAGAGTTGAATGGGATGTAATTACGAAATCGACTGATTACGACTTCTGGAAAATCAAGTAAAGATCATTTTAAAGAGTGTGATTAGATAGTACTTTGAAGTTAAGTCAGGATAGAAAAACTTTTAATTATTAAAAAGAAATTTAGATACATTTAAATATATCCAAAAATAACCGTTATAACTGAATAAAAAATAACTGTGTATTTATAATATGATCCTGGGAAAAGTAAATTTTTGAATATTCATTCCTGTTTACATTCTCGCGTATTTTTTCATTTAATCATCTTCATTTCATCAGGGTTATGTAGCTAAATTATTGTATTATTAACTCTGCTGAATGAGACGTTTGCTGTACAAATTCTAAGTACCGTGTCACGTATGTGCATTTTAAACATTATTCGAAGAATATAGTATAAAAACTGATGATTTGATAAAATTTACTCGTTAATTTAGCACAATTATCAAACCTATGAGTTGTAACATATTTGATTTTAAATATGAATGCTACATAATTGGACTTTGACTGCTGAAAAATGATGAAGAAAGTGATAAAATATGCCTGTGCATGAGGATTAAAAGACAATTTTACTCTGACAATTGTAGTAATAAGTACTTTACAAGCATGAAAAGCGTCCTTTGTCTGCTTTCGAATATTTTACTTACTATCAGGAATCTCCGTTTTTCTATGACCGTCAAAGGGAATAGATATACGATTAATGATTTGAGGAGGAATTTTTGGTATTTATTTTTATTATACACTCTTTTTCTGCTTTTACAACCAGTAGATGCTTAATAAAGTTCGGATGATTTTTGCTATATAGAAGCACAAAAAAGTAAGGTATTCTTATCTCACTTAGAATCTGTTAAACCGAAATATTTGTATTAGTAAAACTTAGATTCAACGGTTATTGTAATGTTTTAATGGTGTTAGGCTCAACTTTATTGTTATTGAAAGATTTACGGAAACAAGATCGTTTTCCCGTTTTTTTTCTGAATAAGAGAGTTTTCTTCATTTTCCTGCTATCTATAAAAAGTAGTCCGCTAGTCTGGACTCATATTAGCTTTCGTGTTCGTAGAATCCCTTACCTCTGTCTCCCCTAGACTATTCCCAAGACTTCCCTATATTAGAAGAGTGAATATTAAAATGAGCATTTTTTACCCTTATAGAATGAGCATAATACCCTTATAGAAGATTAAGTATCACAACCCTTTCGTAATCCGTCTCCTCTCATCTTTAAATTATGAGCTCCAAATTATTCCCAAGACATAAAATAATGCATAAAATTTACAAAGCATAAGACATACAGTAAAAATTGGAGTTTATACTGCAAGTCATTACTTAGTATTTATTAAAGCAATAAAAAAATTAAATTGACTCCTTAGTTTTTCTTCACAAACCACACTTGTGTATGAAAATTGATTCGCCATGGGGAAAATAGTTATGTAGAAAAATTAAAGTAACCTTTGCTAATACTGGTAATTTTAAACGATAAACGAGTTCTTTCCACTATATCAAGCCTAAATCTGTAATAATTATTGATAAAATAGTTGATAAATAGCCTTCTGACATCAAAATAGGACCTTTTTTGCGGTGGGGGCAGCAAGGCCACTAGTGTAAATTTTACTTCTTCCTAACTGTGCAAATATTACGGAACTACACTCACAATAGAAACAGATACCTTAAATAATCCATTGAAGACGTCGATTTGATTGTGTTTAGATTTTTTTATATTAATTTGCACGTTTTTTCATTGTTAACATAATGGGATAAGATGCAATAAATTCAATTGGAATATCAAACTTTAACTTTGCTCCAATTCGTCCATTTTTGATGCTAGGATTGTGAAGTTAAATTTTTATTTTTAATATCACCCAATTACTATTATTACCTATTACTATTATTATTTCTTCATTCTAATTTTTTTATTCAAATCGGTCATAGCGATGACCCGTTAGTGGTATCATACTTAGAAATTGTTGAAGTTATAAATTAATTAGATAAATGTCAATTTAAATTAAGAAAATAAATAACAGTTGTAACAGAAATAACAAAAGAGTTGTCATGGATGTTGTTGATAAATAACGAAAATAGAGCAGGAATAATATAGAAAGGACTAAAGAGAGGATTTGTTACTGATGAAAATTAAATCTCTTTTTACAAAAATACGTATGTGTCCGAGTGAGTTATTCGTTCGAAAACTCAATGGAAAGAAACCGTTCCCTCTTGCACATGCTATGAGTTCATTGCATGCACAAGTTTTTGTGTAGTATATTGAAGAGGCCTAAACTTATGTCAAAGATTTGGCCATCAGGATGAGTAAATGGACCGGATATATTACGGATATGCAATGATCCTGATTTTCTTACATTAAAAGCGAAATTGGTTCCTTGAATATTACAAAAATTACCACATTGCAAAGCGCCCGTTTTACTCATTTGGCCTCTTAGAGTTTATCAATTATATGTACAATATTTGTTTCAAAGGTTGGATTTAGTAATATTATGTGTTTTTTCCTCTGGAATGGCCACCTTTACCCAATTGGAATTGTTAAAGTGGTTAGGGAAATTGGCAAAACCTGACTAGTATTGAGGAAGAATTAAGAACATAATTATAGTGAAAATAACATGGAAATGATGGGTAGTTGTAACGAATTTCAGATTATTGATGTAGGCGGATTTACTTAAGAAATGTTCGAGAGAGAATATTATTGAAATTTATACCAAAGTTAAGTATAAGCACAGGCATAGACTTATGTATGCAGCTTCTTCTTGAATACCTACACAGTCTGTTACTAAAGTCAGGAGGATACATTAGGGTTGAAGGCTACTTTAAATAACCTGGAAGACCTGACAGAAATATCGATGAATGAATCTCAGCAATCAATCGGTAGACTTAAAAATGCGAGAAACTAAAATAAAACGTAACAAAATAAGGTAGGAAGTTGTTAAATATGAGATGACAAGAGCAGAGTGGACCAGATGAGAATCACAAAACTATGACTTACAAATTAGTTGATTAGAAAGATGGCAGAGGCAAAAATGCGGAAAAGGAAACGCGTCAGTACTAAAATGGCTCAGGAATAAAATGATGGAAGATTTTTTATGAACTCGGACAAAGTAATCAAGAGGAAGTAATTTGGCCAAAAGACCGTTAGGCCCTAGGTAATTCTGATTCCGAAGAAAGATAAAGCAGAAATGCTAGGACTCTAGGATAATTAGTTTGTTTTAGTATTTGCGAATTCATTTTTTCGTGGTAGAGGGATTGGAAAGATGGAAAAATGAATTCATACACGAATTTGGCTTTAGAAATACCAGAGGGACTCGCGTTGCAAGTGTGGTAATGGGACATTAGTGTAGCGCAGTGTAGAACATCATCAGGAAGTATTCGTTTGCTTTGTTGATTTCAGGAAAACGTTCTACACAAAGAGTTTCCCGTGACTGTCATAAGTGTTACAGAATACAGCAGTGGATAGAAAGTCTAGGCGTCTCATCAAAAACATGTATATGGCTTATGACGAGCAATTACGAATGGAGGGCGGATAGACAGAGGTCGTAAACTGGGCTGTCCTTTGTTATTAATTATGTTCTCTTGTATTTTGAGAAAAATGTTAAAAGGGCCATGAAAGTCTAAAAATGAGTCGCAGATTCGCCGGCCAAAAAGGATTAATTAATCATTCAACGAAAGTGAGTTCATAACAGGAACAAGAAGTGAAATGGGTGAAGAAATTAAATTGTAAGTAAACGAAAGTAATAATTTTTTCAAGAATAAGTTTTGCCCAAGTGCAAAAGTAGAATAACGTAAGTTATAACATGAAGAAACGTATACTTTAATACATAATTTTTGGGTTTAGAATTAGACATATCAGAAAAAGAATCTTCTTAGCGAAGGAAGTATTTAAGGATCAATTGGCTATACAACCTTAGTCAAAAGTTAATCGAGGTAAGCGAGTATCGGGCTTTATTCTATATTTACGTAGTGCAACTGAATCAAATTAATTTTATTTGGTAGTTATAGGTACTTTATGTATTTTTTAGGCAGATGGGTTCAATATTTACATCAATTTTATGCTCAAGGGACAGACTTTCGATTTTCGTGACCAACCTGTCCACTTGAATTGTCAAAAATTCTACAACTGGAATATTTATTTGTTTTATTGTGATTATTTCTTTAAACTAATTAATATGTGTATCGTAACAGTTTTATTGTTCAAATTACTTATTTATTATCATAAATGAAAAAACAAACTAATTTCTAATGCAATTCATCCTGGTAAAGTGGCATATATTCATGAGTTGTCAGCGATGCACTATGACAGTGGACTCTTACTCGTCAGTTTCTTCGATTGGAAATAAAAATCCATCGTGTTATCTTAGGATAATAATTTATATTGTACTTATTATTAATTGAAAAGAAATGTCAAGTAACAAGCCTTACCTTTGGGAAGGACTGAGAATGTATATCGACAACGGATATCACAGAGTCAAAATGGAGGTATCATGAGTGCAACGTTGCCATGTTTATGCCTTGTAATTGAAAACCCGCGTGGAGTACCTGCATTTTATTATAAGTATTTCATGTACTATTTTCTGAATGATCGTTTTAATCAGTAGTATCAAATTTTGACACAATTATTTACTACCCTTAAATGTTTCAATGGTTTGAAATTTTCAGTTATATGTTTAATTTACCCTTAAAGTTGTAGAATCACATGAAATCAGCCATTTCCCATAAGATTGCATGTAAATTTCAAACTTTGATATTTTTCAAAAAAGCTTCTGAATTGTTTTGAAATTTGGCAGGTTAGTTACTTGTAATAATTAGAAGGTCCAACCAAAGTTTCATTGGTTTGTCATTATTTCAACTTATAGCCAATATAGCCTTTAAAGAAAGTTGGGTTTCGGCGACAGGAACTTTAAGTAAAACAGTTAATATTGGTTAGTGAAATTTCTCCTATGGATCGAAGGGTTTTATGGCTTTGAAACTTGTTCCATGTATAAGTAAGATGAAGTTAGATGACAGGTTTTTGACTCTAGGATTGGAAATGGTTGGTTAGAGGAAAATAGATGGGGAGAAGAGAGTATGAAGTGTCAGGCACAGTGGAGGAGTAGAAGCAGTTATTGAAGATGTTAGAAAGTGCATATAAGGGAGGCTTAGGGGAAAGGATGATCACTTTTGTTGAAGGATCTAGTACAAGGAAAATTATTGGATTAGTAAGACCAAGTTCGAAAGAGAATAGAGATTTTAAATTGAATGATGGTGAGCAGAAAATATACATAGGTGGGTGCAATGGAATTTAGCGTAGGATAGGATACGTTTTCATTCTCGATGGAGCTCCGCAAAGGTTTACCGGTAGATAACCATTTATCATAGAGAAATAAAATTTTATAAATTTATTTTATGGCCTTAAGGTGACCATCACAATTCTAAAACCTAGGTCATTAATTGTCGCTGTGGAATATTCATAGGTTCATTAATCTTAGTCTTTTGTTAATACCGTGAAATTTTACATCCCTGAGTTTGCTTTAAATTTATCCTCTACCCACTTGCTTTTTGATCCATGTTACCTAAGATTTGAACAATTTGGTCTTGAATTTTTTTTAGTACTTATTGTTAAGTATTCCATGAGAAGATTGAGACTTCTTCAGCAAAATTCAGTTTTTTTCCGAACTATTCAGTTCATGCGTCAAAATAATAGGGACTTGAGTTAAGGGAACATATGTTAGGTGGTTTGTGAAATGTAACTAAGAATATAATTGTGATAATATGCAGGGAATTCCTAAAACACAACACCCATGCCCTGGTTGGGATTCGAATCCGAGACCTGTGGGTTAGCCGGCGATCACGCTAACTACAAGGATAACCCGGTCGGCGCAAGGAATTTCTATATTATGAGTTATTCATTGCCTCTGTTTCTCATTGCCTTCATTCCTACGTAATAAAAATTGGATTATTTATATACTTTTTGATATTTTCACTGTAATACCGATTTAGGCAGGTGTACATATATTTCCGATGAGGGTCTTCCTTTGATCTTTTGATATGATACTAATCTTTACTAAAAGTTTTCATGTTGATTCTTTCGTTTCTTCCTTTCGTCACTGTTTCAGTTATTCTTTCCTAGCATTTAAAAAAGGAAAGGCAATACTTATCATTTAATTTATCACGCAGCTAATGTATCGGATGTCTAATTTCAAAGTTATATTTATATTTATTTTTTAAATCCCATTCAATCTAATTGTAGTTCATACACCCTCATAGGCTTAATTTCTCTTTTGAGTGCTTAATTAGGAGATATGTCATGTGCAGGAAAATTCTGGTTATATAATTGGGAGTTCTCTCCTGTGGCTGATATTGATTGAAACACCTTTACTATTGGGAAATAAAACAGGGGAAAGGGAGCTCCGTGTGGGCATGGAAAATATTATCATCTTCCATTAGTTGAATTTTCAAAGTCAAATTAGAAATATATAATAGCACAAATGACAATGATTTTAGGCGCTATAGCTTCCTGATTGGCGTTTTTTTTCTTTTTACATCACATTGATCTCAAACTTATGCTTTTATAATGACTGTTACTTTTGGCAGGGTTGAATGAGAACTTTTCAAAGATGGTTTTTTTCCTATATTTAGAAGAAGTGTTTGTGTAACGGGCTTAAACTATGTTCCTAGTCAACATTGTATGGTTAATCCGTGAGAAAGTGCATTCCTTAGGTAATCACCGGTGTATAAATGTCCTGTTTCATGGTCGAAGGTTTTTATTTTACGAACTTGTTCTAAAATTAACCCATTTCAAATATTCCTCACACTGTTCCGAGGAAGCCTCTAACCTTGAAGACTTTCAGCATTCCACCTTCTCCCTCCTTTTCTCATGCCTCACTTCTCCATTGCTCCCTTGCTTCACGTGTACAGTCCATTACTATTCCACTTCTTCGCCGCCTCTCCTCACACACGCCTGTTTTTTTGTTCTCGTGTTATTTATCGTTTCCGCGCGATTTCCAATTCTACTGCATGGACATGGAGAACCCCCTTTCCCCCGTCCTATTACCCTCCCCCTTCCGCCCCCAAGCTCGCAACTTTTCCGGGAGGGATATTGTGGCGTCGACCGCAATGCCTCATTTCGGGCAGAAGGAGGAAGGGAGGGGCATTCTCGACTGCCGCGAGACCCTTTTTCGAATTTCGCAAGGAAACGATATTCCGCGCGAAGTCGTGCGCACGTGTTGTGTGTGAGTGTGTGTGGGGGCGGGATCTCTCTCTCTCTATCTGCCTCTCCTCGATTATAAATTCAAATTTGGAGATGCAGAATGCACGGATAGTGCCGCGAGACATTTACGTGCAAATAGAGATTTCAACGATGTGACACTCTTAACCAAAACGACTGCCCCATCACCCTCAACCACCTCAATCGACCTCTTTAATTTCTTAATCCCCCCCCGACACTGCTCGCGCAAAGAAATACTACTGCCACACTTGGCGCTGCCACAACTCGCCACCAGCATCGTTTAGTGTCGGACATGAAGTTCCTCCAGCGCCTCCTGAAATGGCTTCTCCGTTCGGATCAACAATTCTCCACGCTTACAATTCCAGTCTTCTACACATTCCAAAATACAGCCTATCCATTTCCCAACGTTCCCTATTCTACCGAATACCCGCATACTTTAACTCCCTTTTGTTGTTGGCTGCCCTTCCCTTGATTTCTTCTCCCATCATCTTCATCTCCCTCCCAAAACGTCACTTCCGTGATTAATATCTACGTAGTACTTGTTTCCTTCTACCGTGTTATTTATAACCTGTTGTTCCTGTACTCTACCTGTTATTGTTTTACTGGATTGTTGTTTATGTTATTTGTTTTGTTATTAATTTTATTTACGGATACGCATGTGAAAGGCACTGTTGTAATTTTAGGTGTACTATTAATTAAATAAATAAAATTCCTTTTTCACATTTCTCAACAACTTTTAATGCCAATTAAGCACCTTAATCCTCTCCCATTCGAGAGCCTAAAGGGAATTCGTCCAATTATTAAAAATTTCAATGAATACGACATGAATAAATTTTATATCGACTGTAGTAGTAAGAGATGTCGCGCAACAACTGAGATTCGGAAGTGGTCACTGTGAGAAGCGAGTAGATTGCTGCATAATAACTTGGAAAATAAAGTGCACTAGATCTGGGATGATTTTATCTTCTTGGAGAGAGATGAGAGAGAAAACTATAATTATTCGATGAAACAAAAAAAATTATCATAAACACCATACAAAGAGCACGAGCACCAAAAGAACACCAGGAAGTCGACGGGCAACAAGTGGCGATGATGCACCGATTGCATCCTGGGGATGGAGAGAGGCATAAAGAGACAGGGAGGGAGGAAGAGGGAGGGGGAGAGGGAGAGAGACAGGGAGGGGGGAAGACGGAGGAGAGGGGGAGAGAGGGGGAGAGGGAGGGAGAGAGGGGG
>WURS02451481.1:0-14173 GCA_011762765.2 Rhinocypha anisoptera
TTTATTAAATTGTTTAGGAGGTAAAAATATAAATTAAATATTTTACTTACTCTAAAAGTGCTTGGAGTGTAAAAAAATTTATGTTAATAAATTTATATAAATGTATATTTTTTCTTTATATGTGTATATTAACAAATATATGAAATAACCGTGGAATTTTTTGCATATACAAGGTGATAGGGGCCAGCACTAGGTGATAGGGTTAACATCAGCTTCAAAATTTACTGCAGTCTTATTAAATTATGACACAAAAAAAATACTAATTCAACTGCATACATTTTGGGTAGAATAATCAATTAAATATCTTACCGTTCTTTATCCAGATGCTTATCGTCTTCTTCATCAGAAGAAGAACAGAAGTGTACCTGCTTCACTTTCACAAACTCCAAGGCACTAAGTACTTTATTAATAGATGAAGAAGGCAAAGATTCGAGAATTGCTTCTGCTGCCAAGCTGGCAACTCTGGAGTGCATGCAACTGAAGTCAATGGAAGAGAACCTCACGTCATCCTTGAAGCTACTAACAATGCGACAAAGATGGTGTACTTCAAATCCAATCACATGAGAAAGATCTCTCTTGTTATCTCCAGAAGCCTCTCGCAAAATCAGATCTGAGATACGCCTGGCAAAGATACAGCAAGACTTCTCCACGTAGTGAAGGGGAGAGGGATTGTGGCAGGGTTGTAACTCATTTGTCACACTTGACTGACAGGTAGAATTTGGAATTGGAGGTGGATTCCTTGTCTCCTCAGGTGGCTTCTTACTTGAAGACAAGTAACATGATTCCATGGCCAGACAGAGATCTGAAATAGGGCTCAGCTGCTGAGTTGCAAGGTCTGTGTTGGTCTCATTAGTTGTTCCATTATCATGCAACCTACTCAAATTATTTTGATTTTCCTCTTCCAATGTCTGAAATGAATTCAAATTATGATTTTCTTATATATGAAAGTAACTTTAATTATATATTCACCATCATCATTTTTTCATCAAATGGACCACACTGCCAAAAAAAACCCGAAACACAAATACTTTTCAATTTATGTAGTATAGTAGTATTCTTGTTTAAAGGTGCTTTGATGGCTGTGGTCATTTCTCACCTCTTCAAATCGTAGAAAAAACCCTATTGGACAAACACAATACCCATACCTTAGGTGAGGCTTGAACCCGCAACGTTTGGGTTAGCTCTGGTCAGCACTTCCCCCAGACTAACATGGCCCATGTGGATGGTGTGAAACAGTGTGAAATTGATATTGATGTGGGCATCTACAGTCACCTATATGATATTTTAACATCAACTTGAGCATGAACATGAATAATTTACTGCATTGGCCAGAATATAGTGCAATATTTTTTTCTCTCATCTGTACCTTTGAAAGTCAGATTCAGACTACATTCGAGTACTTGAAATATAGAAAAAAACTTATGTATTATACATGCTTTCACATGTCTTTTGTTGTCTTCTTTTTAGATGTGATGTCTCATGATGCCACTTTGTACAAATATAATGGAAAATGGCTTGAAGATAAAGTTAAAAATAGATCACAGCAAAATTATTATACCTTAATATGCTTGTTGTTTAACTGTTTCAGAAAGTGTATTGCATCACTCAGCATGGGTTATAGCATGTCTACACATAATTGCTACATTGTAAAATGGGTGGCTGTTACAATACCCCATTGTACAAATATATATTAAAATTGGGCCATAAAGTAAGGTTAGAAATCATAAACTTATTACGATATGAAGTTTAAAATACTTATTCAAATTTTTAATATTTAGTGCTATCATGATTCATGAGTTTACAAAAAATTGTAATTCAAAGAAAAGAGAGAATTTAATGTGCTTTTCCTTTTCCTAAATTTCTCTTAAAAAATTTAGGGTTATTCTATGTTTGAGGTTGAATTATATTCAAGCCAATATGGTAGTAGTTTTACGTTTTTCAGAGAGTTGTATTGTAACACTGTATTATTTTGGTATAAAATAACCAAAATAATTGTCTAATTTTTCAACTCTTACCTTTTTCGAGTTTAATATGTCGATCAACTTCCTATGCAAGTAATTTTCCAAGAGCTTCAGACCCTCTTTTGAGCAAAGGTTGGTATAGGCACCAACAAATGGCCAGTATTCTTTCCAGCCCACATGAAACTGCTTGGCTAGTGCTCTAGATTAAAACAAATGAGAGAATATCTCAAGTTGAGAACATTATCACTTCAACCATAAGAGTGAGAGTATAATCCATAGTTTTGAACATTAATAAAGCATCATGCTTGTAGTTTACAAGTAAATAGCTCTAACACATTAAAAAATCTAAGTGGAATTCATTACAACCAATGGTTATGGTCAAATATAGAATTCAGTCATGCTTTATTAAGGATATTAATCTTATGGACAGGCTAATGAAGCCCTTAATGAATGCTGAGTTTTGAATTAACTAATTATATGTTAGAAGGTAATACTATATAGGAGAAGGTGGAGGACCAGGGTACACAGTGACACATTCTAAGTAAATGATACCTACCAAGGAATCTGCAAGCAATAACACTGTCCTAGTGATGAGTACAATATGAACACTGGCCAGCCTCACAAAACAACTCCTTATAGATGATATTTTCAATGCAGAAGTTTCTAATTCATTTCACCTTATTCCTTTCTTATAGTGGGGTCCATGACATAATAAAAATACCACTGCTATCAAGACAATGGGGTGGAAGGCTCTGTTAATATTTTTTTATGTTAACAACATTCTTCTTCCAATACCCTACTGACTTCTCCCAAAATCCCAGTGACTACTTCTACTACTACAAAAAAAAGCTTCCTAATTTTTTTCTATATTCTCTTATTTATGGTCTACTCAGATGTTAACCCCTGCATTCTATATGCACCTGAGGATCACATTATGTATTATAATTTTCTTACAATTTATTCTAATTTCATCGAACTGATATTGTAGTAAATTTATCAATAGCAAAACCTCTTTAATAAGATAATAAATGGCCAATCAAACTAAATTTATTAGATATCAACCTACTTTCCATGTCACCAATTCTTCCCAAGCCTCTGTAACTACTTTCTCTGAACAGAAGTTAAAAAGCAGCATATGCCTGTCTTAATCCCCTCTACACTATCTATCCTGATTCTACATCCAATACCCTTGCTTGTGTCAGCTCATTCATATATAGGTTGTGAATAAGCCCTCTAAGCCTACAATGTTCACCCATATTACACAATACAGACAAAATCTAACAACTCTACTTTTTTTAATACCTCCTCAGAATTCATGTAACAAAATAATTCTGGTTATACTCCATATACATTTCTAATAATGTTGCTGTTGCTGCTTTGGCATTACCTTTCCCCATTCTAAAGCCAAAATAGATGATTTACTCTGTCAGCCATTCTTGCTGTCCTGGTTAGCCTTGGAGTGAGGTGCTTGCCAGCTAACCTAAAGGTAGTGAGTTTGAGTCCCACCTATAGGATGGGTGTTATGTTTCTCCAATAGGGTTTTTCAACAATTTGAAGAGGCACTAAATGACCAGTCATCTACAAGTCTTATAAACAAAATTCATTTGTTTCTCCATTTTTTTCTCATTGATCTTAAAAATCCTTTGCTGAATGTAGCATAAAACTCATCTGAAAATCATAACACACTTTGTTGATCCTTCCCCATGGACCTTGACGTGGTAGAAGGGCTAGAGTGTTCCAATGATCCTTAAAGCTACACTGGCTGAAGCAATGATATTATTACTTCTGGTAAGGTCACCTAGTTCAAAGGGTAGGAACCAGACAAAAGGTAGTCCACACAGCATCTGCTTCTCAGTGAGGCAGTCATTTAAGTGGTGGTGTCACATTAAAAACACTATTGAGGCAAGAATTGGAAAAACCACCTCAATTATATACTTCCAAGGTCATTTATGATGAGTCAGATAAGGAAATTAAATCCTGGCAACTATAGGGCTAAGCCCACTGGGGTGAGTGACGTGCCCAGCAGCAAAAGAGGCAATGTTTCAGAGGTTATCACCTCATGATCCTTGTGATACCACCATTTCAGAGAAGACAATAAAGAGAGCCGGGATGATTTCAGTGGGGACATGGAATGTAAGGATGATGTTAAGGCCAGGGAAGTTAAAGAACATAAAACTCAAGACAGAGAAAGTAGGAATAGATGTACTAGGGCTGAGTGGGGTAAAATGGAGGGATGCTGGAGACTATTGGAGTGATAGATTTAGGGTACTAACCTAGGGCATGTGGGAGGAGATTCAGTGTGGGGTAGCCATAGTTCTGTGGGATAAATTAGGAAAGGAGTAAACATTGAACGTGTGAGCGATAGTGTGATAATGGTAGAAATAAAAGCTGAACCAACTATCTTAGTTCTAATCAGGTATATATGCCTACGGGTGGCCACCAGGAGGACCTTGACTGGTAGATTACCCTTCAATATCAAATTTGATTGGAAACAAAATGAATTTTTTTTCCCTAAGATTTTCCCAGTTTAATTTGGAGTTGCTTTGTTAAGCGGTTTTGGCATATTTTTATGGATGCATGCCCTTGCTAACCCCAACCATTCAGGAAAATTAGTTTGAGACAAATACCACATCCATGCCCTGGGAGGGATTCAAACCTGAGACTTTTTGGTTAGCCAGTGAGTGCTCTACCCACTCGGCTAACGTGAGGAATAAAACGAATAAGCTCTTCTTATCTACTTCACATGCCATTTCTATATCTAAGCATTTGACCTAATTTCATGATTCTGCTAATAGCTCTAAGTTTGTAGGGAATTTATTATTCAGAATGTTTCTGTATATTTATAATGGACATTAAAAGTTAATTGTACTAAACTTTATTAAAGTTTTTTTTCCTACATCTACAGACTAACCCAATATTCTCTCTTTAATTAGCTTTGGAAAAAACTATATTTCATTTAACAAATCTATAGTGATAATTCAGTTCAACAATTTTTTATTTTCTCATCTGACAAATGCTAAAATACCTATCTTGAAATGTTTTCTTTTGTCATCTGTTCAATCTCCCAACTCCATCTGACTTAATGCATTATACTTTCAGTTAAATCTTCTGATCTCCATTGATATATATATACTCTTTACGTGTGTACATACTTTTCTAACGAGGTAGAAGAAAAGACAAGAAAAACCAACTAAGCCATTTGTCAATATCAAAGTGTAAAACTCATTAATGAAGTTGGATACATAATGGAAATAAGATTGTATTCAGTAATTCAATCCAGATTGAAGATTCTTCACCTAATAGGTTATGAACATTAAAAAAATTAACATTGTTGCATGATAGCATTGAAGTTACCGAAATACTCAAAGATGAAATAAGACTGTGATCAGCCTTGTTATTTAATAGTTCTCAGGAATATAAAGTAATAGCATCAAATTATTTGTATTGGGAATAAGTTAACCATTTTTACATGATGATTCACTATCTAAACATATGTTTCTAATGAATGTCATTAACTAACACTACCACAGGCTCGGAAATACCTATAATGTAGGAACGCTTAATTTTTCTTTTGGGTTAAATGAATAGTACTCAGCTCTAAGATGTGTACTTTCAATATCTCTTCATTCTATCTAAAATTCCTAATCTTGCCTTGCTTTCCAATCATCCTACCTTCTAATATGCTCCAGTAATCCATTAACTTTTATTATATTTGCCATCCAATCTTCCTGTATTCTTTGTATTTATCCAAGTAGCTTCCTATACTCCCCTGCCATGCCTAAGTTCTCTTCACTTGTCTTCCTCTGTCCATTTTATTTTCTGGATCCTTC
This sequence comes from Rhinocypha anisoptera, assembly GCA_011762765.2. Taxonomy (NCBI): domain Eukaryota; kingdom Metazoa; phylum Arthropoda; class Insecta; order Odonata; family Chlorocyphidae; genus Rhinocypha; species Rhinocypha anisoptera. The sequence goes on from WURS02451481.1 coordinate 5,792, forward strand.
TTCAAGACCACATCTTGCCTTGTGTCTCCAATCTATACACTCTTTTTTCTAGGGCATATAATATTATCCATGTTATTAATTTCAATATTTTTATTTACAACTTTATCTAACGGTTTCTTGTCATTTTTTCCTTCTTGCAAATACATGCATACCTTCACCAAATGTGAAATTATGTATTTAAAACACCATGAGAATTATTAATGCAAAAATAAAGGTACTGAATTCAATCAACAAAATATACAAAGAAACAAGCTACAGCAGTAAATAAAAAGTTTGTGTCATTTATTTATTATTATTACTGAATCATAATAGAAACCTTTTAGATAGCAATTATCATTGCCTATAATACTTTTGGGAAGATAAAATTATCAAATCACTGTTTACACTTCTGTTATGATTATTTATGCAAATATTTTTTGAAGAAGTCATGACAGGCAACAACAAATTGATTGCAAGCTCTAACTTCAAAGACGAGAAAAATTATACATCTTTGATAAATTTAAAAATAATAAATTTTGTACTATGTATGGTAATATACACTAATTCATAAAAATAATTCTATAAATTGTTTTACTAAAATATAAGGAGGTTACAATTCATGCAGTCTTCTTGATTCAGTTCATAGCTTTACTCCATTTTTTAAATCAATTTTAAAGTCTGAGCTTAATGTATGGTCAGTTTACTATTATGTGTATGTATGGTCAGCATACTACATATATGTATGGCCAGCATACTACATATACTACATACTATTTAATTTAAATCTTAACTTTCTGCAAATAGTCACTAAAGAAGTAGTTGAAAGAGATAGATGGATATTGCAATAACAGGGAAAGTGAAAGGACTTGCTGGGGCAAAAAAGACTAATGGGGGGAGAGAACAGGTAAATCTGACGGGTGGTATGAAGTATGCAGAGTTGAAGAGGTATTTTAAGGTGAGGCTAGGTGGTTCTAATCAGTTCATCAAAAATCTACCTTAACTGGTAGATTACCCTTCAAATTAAGGGGTTCCTGTTTTCCATAGACATTACAGGGTGCTACCCAAAATTTCCAAGAATATCCATATAAAAATCAGTAAACTTGACATTTATCCTATTTCCACTGTCACCTTGGGATTCTTTATAACAAATTCCAGTGATTTCCGCATAGCTGGAAGGAACAGTGGCTGTAGCATGTTCAACATGTCTAGTAATTTTACTATCTGCCTAATCATCTCTTCTGTGACCCAGAGCTTCTTAATTTTGCTCATATAGTCAAGTCTACTTCTTTCCTCATTCCTATTATAAGACCTTCTCACCTTTGTTCTGGGTTTTTTATTTCTCTTTTGTAATTCCTTTAATGACTCTTCATTCCATCTGCACATGGATCAACACAAGATTTTCAAGAATTTGTTTTAATAAGTTAGAAAATTTACCTTAAATTCTATTTTACATCAGCTTCTATACAACCATTCCAGCAATTTTCCCATTGCTGGAGGCATTGCTGAAGTCTGTCGGCCAATGAAATGTGAAATATTTGATATAATTCCACTTGGATCTCTTCAATGGGTTAACACACCACTCTTTCAACTGGTTTCATTTTTAGAAAGAAGTGGAAGTCACAAGGGGCTAGGTTGTATGAATAATTTTGATAGGGGACAGTGGTCATGTTCTTTGTCATTACTAAGTACCAAACAACAAGCAAGGTGTGCACAAGTGCATGGTCATGGTGATGCAAAGTCTCAATTCCTCTACATATCAGGCCATTTGAACACAACGTTTTCTCTCTTTTCTCAAATTTTCACAGTAAAAATACCCTCATTACAGTCTCACCGGGTATAAAAAAATTTCTTATGCATAATTCTAAGATGACAAAAAAAATTAGCATTGATTTGATGTTGCTGCAAGCTTTGTGTTTTTTTTGCCATGGAGAGAAAGGAACTGGGAAGATTGCTGCTTTGTTTCAGGCTCACAACTAGACACCCAGTATCAGCAGTAATTCAGGAAAGGAAGTTTGAGTCAATGCAAACAGTTGCTGGCAGCTAAGTGCATACCTCAACCTGATAGTGTTTGATTGTTGCACAAACAACATGGAGCTAAGTTCACTGCAATTCATCTTTTTCTCAGTGCATCTCCTAGAATGTATTGACAGTCCAAACCTGAATACAAATATTGTACATTTTCTGCCTTTGGCCCTCAAGAATCATCTCATAAACATTTGTAATTGTTTCCGGAATTTTTCATGATGGAAATTAATCAGAATGTTTGTCTCCCATCAATCTTTAAAATTAATAAGCCACCCCAGATGTTCTTGTTTGGATTAAAGCTTGTTCATCAAAATCCTCCTTTTTATTAAACAATGAGTTTCAGCACAGTTTGCTTGGAATCAAACTTAGTGCATATCCTTTATGCCTTCAGATCAATCATTTCAAAACTCACACCCAGAAAAGAGCATGGTCTAAAAAAACTGAAAAACATGTACTTACAAGATTTGGCTGGGCGAACTGGCATATGAAATATACATCAAGTGAAATAAATATCAAGCAGCAGTAGTCCATATTGCATTAAGTAAAATGAAATCAAAACTCTGTTTACCACATTGCCAACTTATGTAAATTGTGGCACTTTAGCTGATTTCATATGAAATCTCCAAAAGTACACTAAGCTAAGGAACCACTTAAAATTAATGCAAAATTACCATATGCCATTCATACTAATTTACCAAATTTATGAACCATTACAAAATACATTACAGTCTCTGATTACAAAACATTTTCCTTAAATTTTGTGATTGATCAAAGTTACTCCATCTTTGTTAGCCTAAAACAATTAATTTAAAAAAATTAAGTTCAAACCTTCCTTCTCTTTCCAGCCCTCTTTCTGGGTCACAGAGTCTCAGGAGAGAGCCAAAGAACAATGAGGACCCTGGAGATGCAATCTTCCTTTTCGGAGTATGTGGACCAATATGATCATTCTCCCAACATTTGCTCCCAACTCTCATTGGAGATTTCAGCTTCAGACAAAAGGCCTCTGCTTTGTCTAAACTCATTGGTCCAGCAAATGCATTAATTTCTTTGGTTAGTGATTTTGGATCTTTTATTAATCCTAGTCCCTGAAATGTAATAAATAATTTTTCATCCACATGCAGATACCTCTACAAAAAATATCACTTTTTGAGCCAAACATTCCTTTATGTACTCTACAGTCAATAAGAAAGATAGCACCCACAAGTTTATTTATAAAATATAAGAAAATGGTTATAAGCATATTAATATTGATGGATAATTGCAATCATCAACACTAACTCATGTATCACATTCAAGTTGTTCTTTTTTGGTGATATCAGCTACCATAATGAGCCATTATTATGGTCAGAACACTAAAATATAAGGTGAAGTTCATAAATACATGCTCTGATGGGAAGTTTTCAATTAAATATAACATTTCACCAACTTACTGGAGAAGGCAGTTTCTCTGGTGAAAAAGGATTTCCAACACAGGCCTGTAAAGAAGAGTCTCCTGGACGTATGACAGGAACATAAAAGCAATCCTTGAGTATTTGTCGGATTTCTTTCTCTGCCTCACTCCCTTTCCCAGCACGACTACAAATAATCTAAATATATGACAAAAAATTAGCAACAATATATACAATGTGAATTATTTAGAATGAAGCATTAAATTACTGTACCAGCTACAGTTTCTAACAGCACTAAGTTATTTAATAATAATACTTTATTTATCCAAGAATTATATGAATAGACACAGCAAAGATATGAGACACCTCAAAAGTTTAAATCACTGCACACAGGAAGTGAAAAGGTAAATGATATATGACAATATTGTCAGAATATAGTTTTTGCTAAAAATCATTTACATTATGGAAGCACTTTTCAATCAATAATCTTTTCAAAGTAGATTTATATTTTCTTGTACAGTTGATCGAATTTATACAAAAAGGCAAAAAATTAAACATTTTTGCTCCAATTACCATGGGGTTTTTGAAGTCAGGTATTTTTTGCACAAGGTAATATATACATAATTCTGGGATCTTATTAAGGGATTATGCATTACACTCTTTACCAGCAAATTATGAAGATTCATCTTAATCAATAAACATAATTTGTATATATTTATATAACTCACTGTTAATAGAAGGAAAGATTTCTTCGAATAAAGGAAAGTAAAAGGAAGAATATATAAATAAATTTTAGGAAAAGAGAGAATAAAAAATTAAATACATTTTATCAGGTCAAAACAATCCTATCTCTCAAATATGTTCTAACATCAAAATCTTAACATTTTAGAAAGTCTTGAATAAAAATATTTAAAAAAGATTTTCTTGAAACAGAAATGAATATGAATTGGCAATAAGCCACTCATAGGGATAAATACAAGTTAATTTTTTTTAATGGAACCAATGATGTTTGCTATTCATTCCCTCGAACATAAATATGAGTCTAACCTTTATAAAATGCACTATATTCCAGAAAAGCCTTGCTTTCACATAAACCCTGAGCTTCATTTACAGAAAATAAATTTATTCCCCAACCCCCTTTTTCTATTGAACCAAAATTAAACAGGACAAATAATTATCAAATCTCTAATATTTAAGAATGCAGGTCAAAGTGACATGAGACAAAATATGTGTAAATTCCATGTAGTTAACAGCATGCATTTGTATTAATCCACAAATTACTTTTTTAAAAAGAAACATCACAAAATGACAAAAAGAGGACAATTCAGATTATTTAAGCGGAAGAAAATTTTTAGTTCTTCAAATACAAGAAATCTAGTACCAAAAAACTTTTTCCTGAAACATCCTCAATTGATATAGTTGGAGAAACAGAAACAGTAATTTTTACTTATAATTTCATTTTTATTCACGACCAGGGTTGGGCAGTATTGAAAATACATGAATTTTAAAACATATTTTCAATATATTTGTATTTTGTATGGAAAATACATTTTAACTGTTGTATTTTAATCGAAAATACATTATCGAGTATTTTGCATTTTCAAAATACTGAAAATACTTTTTACATCACTTATGAATTTTGTTGGAGATCAGTTTTATTTTGTTTCATTGGTTTCATCTTTCCCACCCTGGAGAAGTTCCTGTCCCTGGAAAGTACACTCAGCGACAGTCCTTTTCTGTTGTGACCTGAGTGTGTGACTACATGTGTTCCTGAAAATCTTGAGTAGTCGGCACTTTTTTGTGATTTTTATTTACTTTGACCCCTGCACCGTTGCTACTGTTCTATTCTCCTGGTTTCACCCCTGTACTATTTTCGATGATACGGTTGTGGTTATGTTATTTAAAGAAAGAAAAGGTGCAACCATAATGGAAACATCTTCTTGACACAAGATGAGAACAACGAATGACTGCACATATGCTTAGAACACAAAAACTATATGAAAGACACACCAGATGGCAATCTTAATAGTTCCATCAGAATGAGAATTTGCTAGATGGTACTTATGTTCAATAATGGTGAAGGCTATCCTTAACAGACACATTAATAATTATTTTGGATTGACTTATGGAAAGATCAAAAGACTGAAACCAGGACTGAAGCCAATTTTGTGAAAGCATTTAAAGAATTTGGAGTTGCAATTGAAGCAGCTAAAGGTGAGATGAAGTGTGATTGAATAATTGTATAATGAATATAATTAAATCTTTATTATTAATTAACACTTCTAAAGTAAAATATTAAAGTTGTGTTCTGTGATATGATATCTGATGTTCTTAATATGTGTGAGAGAATAAATGCAGTTTTTGTCCATCAAAAATTTTAGATAATGATCTGATGAACAACGTGACAGGGATGGTGAGGACATGGAAGATGAAGTTGAATTCGTATCAGTCAGTGGTCAAGCAGTTGCAAAAACTAATTCAACGGATATAATACTTCCTCGTCACATACGCTGCTCATCGCACACACTGAGTTTGATTGCAACAATTGATTTCAGCAAGTTTTTGGCTAAAGCAACTACTCTGTCAAGAGTTCATCACTCTTCTTTGGGCAAATGTAATGCACTGTGGAATACATCGGTTAGGTCACAATGTGCTGAGGAAATGTTTTCAATTTTGGGCCATTGTTTCAGCCATTCATGTTTCACTTGATGGAATTCTCTTACAACTCTATTACAGATATTTTGAGGTTTCAGGATAAACTGGCAGACGTTTGCACCACTTTGAAGTTGAAAAATTTTAAATATACAGAAAATGAGTACCTAAAGGAATATGTGGACGTATTTAAGCCACTGGCAATAATGCTTGATCATCTACAAAGAAGCAACTCTTTCTATGGACAGTTTCTCCCTACTCTATTTAGTCTAAAGTAAAAATTTGAGGAATCTAAAAGGCCAACCGGGTTAACCTGGTGTAGGCAAGTGTTAACCTGATAGGTGTGGCAAGGAACATCCTGGCCGACTGACCCAAAAGTCACAGGTTCGAGTCCCACCCAGGTTGTCCAAGTTGGTTTTTTCTATGATTTGAAAAGGTGAAAAATGGCCATAGCCATCGAAGTGCCCTATAAATAAAAATACTACTACTACTATAATCTAAAAATCTTCAGTGTCCTGGATTCCCCAGAAGTGAATGATTCAATAGTTATCACTTGTACTCACCCTTTTTTCAATATGAGTTGGCTACCATCTAACATTGGGGATAAAGAAAGGAGAATTATGCAAGGTCTAATTCTTAATTTAGCTAGGGGAATGAATCCTCCCACACAAAATGTAATAATGACCGTTGGTAAAGACTCTTCCTAAAGTAATACACTAACAGTCCCTCAAGCAGCTCAGTAGAATGCCTATTTTCCTTTGCGGGTGTAATAACCAATCTACAAAGGATAAATTTAACAGATAATTTCTTTGAAAAGCTCATTGTTATAAATAAAAACAGTGACATGGTGTCAAGTATTCCTCCCTAATGTACTCTGAAGGAAAGTAATAAATTTATTGATAAAGATATATAAATAGTCAAACTCATTTTCTGGGAAAGTATTTCATATTTTCCAATGTATTTTAAAAACGATTTTGTATTTTGTATCTAAAATACACTTTCCATGTATTTTGCCCAACCCTGTTCACAAGCATGGTTTTCTTGATTTGCAACACCATCCACCCTCGTTTCTATTTCTCCAACTGTGAAAGATTTCCACCAAGTTACACTCAATACTGTTTCTTACATCTTGATATAGTTTAAGTGATGTAGATTCAGGCGTGATGTTGCGGAATACCGAAAGATTCATGGCGAAATGAAATTGCGTTCCAATTTGGATTGACTCTTGAAATCCAAAGCGGTAAGCACAATTTCTTTGTCTATAGGAAATCCGCCTAAACGGACCAGATTTTCCCTTGTGATTCGTGCCACCCTATTTCATGCAAACTAGCAGCCTTCCACTCGTTAATCCACAGACTCATACATATCCCTATGACACAAACTAATTACCACCGTGAGCTTGAGATCATCAAATGCATTCCCGTGAACAACAGTTACTCCAAGGACATGACTGACACCCTTCTAAAGAAAAAATACAAGAAGCAAAGCATCAGTCTCACCAATTCTCTCTGCCTACTCCCCATGGAGATCACACTTAAGTGTTGTAAGTTGCCATTCATTAATAGAATTTCTTACTGAGTAGCTAATGTTATCCCTAAAGACCATTTCAGAGTGTCATTTTACACCCCCGTGATGTAGGCTAAGCTCCTCTGCCCTAATAAAGACACTACTGAGCAGGAAAAGAAAAGTGGTGTCTACCAACTGACTTGCGAGTGCAATGCCATTTACATCAGCCAGATTGAGAAATGTCGCCACCCTGATAAAGGAACACAAAAATGTTATGTTCTAGGAAATGCCAAATCTGCCATAGCCAACCACAGGTTAAAGGAGAATCATTCATGTGAATTTTCCATCAAAGTGTTGCACTTCCAAAACAAAGGCAGTAAGCTAGATTTCCATCCTTGAGCAGATGGAAATAAGCTAATAAGAAAGCCAATGCCCTCCTCAATGACTTAAAGAGTTTCTTTCGAGCTCCCCCGTTTCCGTGACAGCCCCAGTGTGGCCCCTCAATCTCCCTAGTGCATCTCCCCCTCCCCCATGGTGATGACCCCACAACCTTGCTATTAAATGGACCTTGTGCTGCTATCTATAAGCCAACCCTCAACCCTTCCTTACCTGATTGCCTCAACTCTTCGCCCCCAATTTCGCTATGGGTGAACGGCCTACGCTATGACTTTCTAATGCGTGTGTGTTCTATTTTTACTACTTGGAGTTTTTGTGTGTATTACTTCCCCCAGGGTCAATTTGTCTGCCACCCCAACTTGTCCTTCCCAATGTCGACCACCCACCTAACCTACACATCCACTCCTAACCATCTCCTCCGTAACCCATGGCTTTT
>WURS02451492.1:0-14172 GCA_011762765.2 Rhinocypha anisoptera
CCAGTCATTTGGTACACTATAGTTATTTAAGGACACGTTAAATAATACCCTCAGATACGGAACAATGGATTCACTGCTAAATATCAATAAGTCCACCGAAATGCCATCTGATCCTTTTGATTTGTGGGAATTCATTTTAGTGATATTTTTCAGAATGTCCTTATCCCTTACAGTAAAAATGTCCTTACAATTTGAATTGCTACTTAAATCTACTGGTGAATTTAGGTAATCTGTCGCTTGGCCAAATATCCCTGAAAAATAATAATTGAAGCATTATAAACACCATTATAGACTTTAGGTCTCAATTTGTGCTACATACAAGTTCAATGACATCGATTATATAGTCACAACGATGAAATAGCCTATATAATTATATATTTTGAATTTTTCCGATTTATGACGGAAGAGAGACTATAGATAAATAGATATTTACCTCCTTAATACATAATGCAAGAAAGGAAACAATGCAGTTCCAAAAAAATCACCAAAACAAGGTGAAGACTCAAAATATTGACATCGATAGGACGTACATTAAATTTGTAATTTTTCCGGTGTTAGTTTACTGACATTATTTTAACAGGTATAATGAAGTCCCATTAATATAGAAATGGGTGTGCATTTTCGAAAAAAACTATATTTTATTAGTGACGTTTGATATAATTCAAGGAATAAAATTCTACACTGTCATTTCAACTCAAATTATACAATTATTATCTCAAGGAGAGGATCATTAGCAAGTAACTACATCGCTGAGCTGACTGATGGATGCTGCGAGCGAACAAACCGTTTAACTTTGTTCTAATACATAATTTCACTTGCCTTGCCGTGATATTATCTCTTCTCTTATATACAGTTGTATCTATAGTGTGATTTTAAGTTCATTGATAATGCTGTGTCCGCAAACTATATAGTCTGATTTTGTGATAATAGTCAGTTTAACCATCTAAATAGAAATAGTAAAAGCCCTTTTTCCAAAATTTCAATCGAAAAAATATTCGCACTGCATATGATTAATCTACACAGTTACTCGTATAACAGTCCTTTGATTTTTTTCACTGTTTAGTATTGAATTTAAAATCATTTATCTATTTTATAGTATTGAAAAGTGGATAATCGTCATATTTCCAGTTTCATTTAGAATTAATCAACACTATTGGTTTTTCAATAGTAAGATCGGTTGAATACACAGCCCTCCATTCTCACCTCTCTAATGCTAATTCTTTCACCCTTTAGTAGTTCTTCTTCAATAGAGCACCGTGTTTCATAACGGTCTCATATTTGGCCTCCTTGTCAGTAGCGCTATCTCCTAGAGTATAAAAGTTACCCTTTCTCCATGAAAGCCTTCTTAGTTTGAGCTACAATCGATATCCGTCGAACTTCTTCCGTCTTATTTTAGTGTGCTGCCGGGGTAGTTGAAGGCCTCATGCTCCGATTTCTATCCTTGTAGCGTGGCGTATTCACTCGTATTCTCGATTCCGATTGTCACTATGTTGCTCTTTTTAATTATTCTCATGTTCTACTCCTTAAACACTTGTTCCATTATGTCCAAGGTTGTTATTCTGCTATAACTTCGATGTAATGCGCTCAACGTAGCATATTAATTTTTTCTCCGATCAATTTAATACCTCAGAGGTTCTTTTCTTGTATTTCTTTTATTGCCCCTTCCAAGAATATGTTGAGCAGTCCCACCGAGAGCCCCTTGACTGACTTCTTTGTTTATTTTAGCTTATATTTTTCTGACTTGTTCACTTTTATTGAAGTGACTTGATTCCGGTAGAGTTGATACCTTACTCTTTTGTCGTAATCATTGCCGAATTTTCCGGAAACTTGAACACCACCTTCCAATTTAAGTAATCAAATTCCAGTCTTCGAAATTTACGTATAGTGGCTTCTTAAGATGTATATATATACGCATGAAGAAAAGCTCAGTGGAGCAATGTATTAGTACTTAGACGGCACAAAAAGTACTTAAAAAATACAGAAACACATTTTCTGCTTACTCGGAAGCTTTCGGCCCGTATCGGAGCTTCATCGGCCGTCTGAGACGATCGTCTCAGATGTCAGAGGAAGGAAATAAGTGACTGTGCAAGAACTAACAAGTCAATAGCAGCAGTGGTATTTTTGTTTATAGGATGCTTCGACGGCTATGGTCATTTCGCACCTCTTCAATTCATAGAAAAAACCCATCTGGACAACAACAACACCATTGTCCTGGGCGGGATTCAACCCCTCGACCTTAGATCAGCCGATGAGCACGCTACCCACCAGGCTAACTCGGTTGGCTAACAAATTAAGGTGTGATGGGGTTTGAAAGAATAATTTTGAACAGAATCAACGAGTTTTCTGAGGAAATACGAAGTGAATAATAACATTTTTTCGACTGCAAAGGAGCAAAATTGATCTCATCTTCTCTATAAGTTAGCTAATTGAGAATAAATATAAATTTGGGGAGAAAAGATATTGTTATTCATAGATATTGGAAAAGCCCCAGTCTCAGTAAACATGGAAGAACATTGGAAAAGCTTAATGGAGTTAGTACTACCCTTACATAATAAAATGGAATTCGTACCTTTAATTGTGTTTAAAGAAGAAACAATATTTGAAGTTGTTGGCATTGGTTGAATTAGTTTACCAACAATAATTAATATTTTTGATAATGTAGTTACCGTTTCAGAAATTAATACAAGTTCTTCTTACTTGTTATCAAATTTGCATTATGGACCAGTACTCCTAACTGACCAGATAATAGTCATTAAGAAAGGTAAATATATATTTTTTCGTCTTTTTTAATTTTCTTGACGTGACCTAAATAAAATTTGAAAGAACTTAGGATCTAAAACATTAAAATCTTTTCAATATTACGGCACTCTTTATGGTCGCATTTTATGCTGATATTAATGCTAATAATCTAACTGTGAATTAAAAAAGAGGCTGTCCATCTTCTGCAACTAATTTGGAAGTTAAAGTTATCCATTTAATCTATATCAAAGAGCATATGCCTTTCAACGACAAGTAAAACTTTTGTGTGACGCGTTTCATTGCATAATCTTATTGGAAAAATTAAAAGCAAAATCCTAGGTTAATTGGATTAACTCAATAATTAACCCAATCATTATTCGCTAATTCTGTCCATTATCCGGTGTCCATTTTCCAGTGTTTCCATTATTACTTCCGGGTATTGCTCAAAAGTATCATTCAGAATAAATGATTAAACCATTCGCCCAACTCCTTTCCTACTACGCTCTATTCATGCAATATATTATTGATTTTTAAAACCCAAACATTATTATACAATTATAAATGCGAATTATATATGCAAAGGCGGCGATGTTTTCTTTTGTTCTCTCTTAGCTGCCCAAATGCATTACGCAAATCAAGTTAAATATAGGTACTCTTATTTTTACCTCATGTCATATTGAGTCATCGCTAATTGGCATATATCATAATAACATTATGGTTTACGTTATTAATAACGTTATAATTATATTCGGGCATTTAACAAAGCATAATCAGTATGATCACCAGCGAAATAAGGCACGTTGGACTTGATTTACTAGTCCCAATGTTTTTCCTATTGGTTGAAAAAGATTTTTAACTTGTCTGATGTTTTACTGTTTATTGAATTTCCGGCGACTTTTGCTTCACCACTCCCATTTCCAGAGAACTACACGATTTTGGGTGAATTGTTATTGCTGAGAGTAAAAAGAAGACGCAGGGGATAGGAACGGTTAATGAGGATGGACGGGGAACCATCCTCAGTCGGCTTTAGCCCATAAACTTCCTGAGATTCAAACGATGTGGGTGCAGGATGGGTGGTGTCAGGATGGATAAGCCACTATCCTGATGGTCAAAATGTAGGTCATTTTGTTCTCTCCGCCTCACTCAATATTTTTAACACTTTCGGCTAGTAACTTTGATTAACTGTGGTACCCTGAAGAACAAATTCATGATACCCTCAACCAACATTTTCTCCAAGTTGAATCACACCTTTCTCGTTCCCTTCTGTCTTGTTTATAGTCATTCCCATAATGGATTGATTGCTCGGTTTATGGGTCCTACCCGTAACACCACGCAAAGGCCACCTGTGATGACCTTTGTCAAAGAGCCGAATTGATTCCCGACTCTTCCGATTGATGGCGCACACAAACGTTGGGCCCTCTGGACGTCAAGAAGCACACACGGGACGCATTTCGCTGCGTCACATGTCACTGCCAATGCTTCAGTCTAATTTCTTAAATCACTTCAGAATATCCCAGTCATTTTCTATAATCACTGTCGCATCACGGATTTTGAGAAAATATGTTTTCTTTCTTCCAGGAAATCGAGGGAGTTTTTGGGCAGGGTATATTTAAAATTGATTTTGAACGCCTCAATCTTATATACCCTTCCTTCCGGTCTGAAGAGTTTAATAGCTAAACCAGACTTGAAATAACACCTTGAAAAAACACTTTTGCCGACAGGCGGGGATACTGACCACTAGACTACCGAGACAAGAAAACCATTGGTAAATCTTTGCCTATCTCTATTAGCTTCCTATCTGAGTTGCCTCCAAAGCGTCTCGAGGTTTTCAGACAGCGACCTCCCCGACGGGAAGCAAAATTTGACTTTAACACTTTGGCTATCACGTCCGCCATTGTCAAACAGAGCTTGCGAAAAAGTCACACCGACCATTCAGAAGTTTTCCGAAGGATGAAACTCGGCCAATTAATCCATAAGGATGTCTTATGGCGGAAAATAGTGAAATAAGTCAAAATTAGCTCCACATTGCCGGTCAGGAAATAAAACTCCTCATTCCCCTCATACTACATATACTACTTTTTTGTCTTATTTTTCGTCTCATTCAAATAGATAGACATAATTTATTTCGCCTTTAATCCGGTCCTATTTCCTTGTTTCCAATAAAACGTTTTAGCATGTCAGGGGAAAATGGAAAACTATTTTAAAACGGTTAACATAGGAATTATGAAAACCGAAAAGAGTATTTTATTCTCTGAGGCAACCTTATACCTGGTACCATCGATTTTCTCCACTTGATTCCCCGTTGTCCTGTATCTCCTTTGTGGTCTTATCGATGAGTACGCGCAAGACCAAGAACGTTCACAATCGTCCCGGTACTTGCAGAAGAACCAGTGAAAACTTTAGTACATACTGTCGCCCGTTTTATCATCTAATACTGCCGTAAGGCAACTTTTTTCAACATAGATCTAAATATGCCACTAATGTGGCCTATTGTAAAAAAGTAACTAGGCATCTTGATGTCTAATGACACTTTTTAATCTACAGAAACATCAATGTGAAATTAGATAGACTTACAGGAAACTTTCATTACGAACCGACAATGATAATAAAACAAGGTGTACAATTGTGTTCCATTTGAAAGGGATTTCAACTTAGATGTTGTGACGTCACTAAAAACAATTGAATTACAATTTTTTTTTAAATACAGTTATTTTTATAAACGCGACGATTTTTAAAAAAATATCCACTCCAAATTTATATATTTGTTTAATTAATATTTGTACAATTATAATATTTACATATATTATAATTACAGATATGCTTCCGAAAATTAATTTTTACGAAAGACCTATTGAAAAATTTCGCGGCGCACGTATTATCATGAAACGGCTGGGCAATAGCTTTCGGCTAGAAAAATAACGTTGAAAATAAAAGCGTCGCTTCGCTCCCTCGACCTCCCCTTTCGCTTCGGACGCCTTCCGTCACCATCATACACAGTCGATCCTATTGCTTGCGACGGAAGAGCGACGCTTCCTCCCGTTTTGTGAATTAATTTCTCCCCTGCTTCCTTTGTTTTATTTTGCTCTCTCTTCCTCTCCCGGGAGACGACTGCAAACATTTACTCTGATGTCAAGGAGACCGAAGACTAGCTCCTAGTCCTCCGACCTATATAACGTCCACCGCAGGCGATTGATTAACTAAAATCGCGAGTGGGAATTGATTGCAGGGCCTGACTATATAGAAAAAAGGAAAAAGAAGACATAATTGTCCTCCTGTAGGTCATCTGGGGGAAGTGATGACGGAAAAATTCAGTCCAAACCTTTGGGTAGTCGGGTCACTATGACACATTAATGTGATATATATTTATTTTTTTTGACCAGGGTTCGTTCTTTTCCTCTCTCTCTCTCTCTCTCTCTCTCTCTCTCTCTCTTGATGGAGGCAAAGGGTGACAGGCATTGATGTCTGTCGATGCGTGGTCGTAATATTAGTCAAAAAAATATAATTGGAGCGACAGCTCCGAATTCGTGGATTCTATGGGATAACGGCATTAAAATTACCGCGCTTAGGCATGTATTGTGAAAATGATTAGATTTGTAGCAATTGCTAGACTCTGTATCAAAGGATCATAATCGCTAAACGCGTTTTATGGAGACCTGGCCACAGTTATTCTCTTTATGCCTTCCGGTGGCCGTAAATGTTTTACGTCACGCTGATTTTTGGAAGATAAAACGAATTATTTCCATCCTTGGTGCGAAAACAAGCGAATTAGTGAATCTCTCCGGTTTATTCTCTAACTCTATCTCTCTCTCACCCTCATCTGCTCCCATAATTCTGTGCGAACCCCCAAGGCCTAAAATAATTAGCCGGAAGTTTTTTGTTAATATGCAGTGATAAAATTTCCCGGTGAAATGCATTCGTTAATACAGATGCTTGCATAAGGTTTCCAAAATTACAATTATCCATTAACTTGGCTACTTCAAGCAGAGGATTTGTCCGACGCAAAATTATTGAAAATGACTATTACAATGAATAATGACTGAGTGTCCAATGTACATGTATTTTATTTGTACAGATGAAAAATTACTCTTTTTTCTGACTATGCAGGAAACCTCATTAGTGTAATGAAACGGAAAAATGTGAATTATTTAATACTATTTAATATTTATGAATTAATTGAAAAATATTCACCTATGTACGCAAAGAATAACCATGAAAAATTGTTATAGTAAATACTTTTAGTAGTACTATTTTCGTTTATAGGGTGCTTCCGCAACTATGGTCATTTTGCACCTCTTCACGTAATATAAAAACCCACCTGGGCAAACATAACTACCATGCCCTGGGTGGGATTTGAACCCGTGACACTTGGGTTAGTCGGCGAGCACGATACCCACCAGGCTAACCCGGTCGGTGTAAAGAAATTTGCTTACCATATAGGTTACGTCCAGAAACAATATGTGGCTCAATTGTTTATTACATGTATTTACTCTTTAATTAGTATTTGTATATTTTAACTTTGACTCATATCAATAGACACCGGAAATCTGCCACGTAACCAATCCATCACAACCCCCCACATTAAGATCTTATACGCTTTTCATTTCTATAATAATTTCCGTTCTAATGGAGATTTATCTGAAGAAACACGCATGTTATTTGCATTTGAATGATGGAATTATATTCCAATCTAGCACCAAATTTAATTAATCGAAATTATTTTCTTTTTCACTGCTGTGATTGACCATGTCCCACTACCTTAACTGTTTTGATAATTTTTTTTTCACTTTTTACTTCCAAACAAATTATCTCGATGATTTCTATGCTTTTCTTCCATAGAACCCATATTTTTTTCTGAGCAATCGAGGTAAATATGTTATTATTCCTTCTTCGATCACTGCTTATTCTGCTTTCAGAGTGTGTGTATCCTCAATCTATTTTGCAATGCCTTAGTTTAAGTCATCTTTTTTTCTTACTTCGAGGCCGATTTATCATTTTTTTTCCTTCTTAGGTTCAGACCTTGACTCATAGCTTCGTTAACGAGCTAGGTATCAGATGAAGGAAGTTAAATGACTTGCTCAAGACTAATAACCATATACATAGTAGATAACAGTCATAGTAGTAGTTCTTCGGTTCCATGCGACAATCGAATTCTTCTAAATGAGTATTTGCGTTGTTACTCCGCTTTTTTGTCTAAGAATCATCATATAACATGGAATACGGAAACGGGGAGTCGTAATAATGTTACCGTACCACAGTTATTTGGAAAATATGTAAAATCTCTGATTTCAACAAGTAGGTACTTCTAGAGGCATCCAGACGCTAATTCAATTTCTCGAAGGAGTGCCATAATGTTTCAGCTACAGCGGCACAAAACCATCTCTCCGAACCTGCCCTTCGACCCCTTCGCCCCCTTTCTTCCTCTCCACCCACTCCCCGCACCCTTGTAGCATCTTCTCCCTCCCTCTCTCTCTCCCTCCCTCCATTCCTCCCCCAATTGAGAAAAAAAATAGCGGATCACTTGATGGAAATCGCGGTGACGACGAAATAAGGGGACGAAAAAATATTTGGGTCAGGTATCAAACTGAATCCAACTTTTCGGGCACGCCATTGAAAGGTTGAGAGAGAGGATCCTTCGAATATGAATGAATGGCGAAGCAAATTGACTCCACCACACCGGTAGGAAATAAAACTCAGTCGTTGGTCCCGATTGGATTTAAGAGGTTATTATTTCAGCCGAATGAAAAACGGATCCATATTCATAAAGACCCGACTGCGATCTCTTAATAATAGAATCTGTCATGGCGGGTACTTTCGGCATCGTTTCGCTCTCGTTAAAGTAGAACCTTCCGTTTGCAAAACACTAAATTCGTATCCTATTTCGTGTGAGTTAAAAATATGCATCATGCCTTGTGTGAAATTTCATGCCTAATTTTCAATTAGTCCTCTCCAGGGAATGCTATAGAATTCGTATGTTTGCATTTTCACTAAAATGATATGTGCTCTTGGAAAAGGGTACCTTCTGTTGCTTCTTTCCATATATTGTCGCACAAATCTACGCTAAATTAAATGAGTTTTACACTTTAAATGAAATAATACTTTGTATTGAAATACTCCTGCTTTGTACATCACGGGACAAAACGACACGAATTTAGAGATTACTGTACTGATTGACGGGCGAAAATTTTTAACTCCTTCGGTAGATTGAATTTTTCTAAAAATTAAATACGTTGTCATTATATAAATTATTGACATGTAAATCAAATACATACTGTTAAGCCACTTTTTCTCCATATTTAATATTGTTTTCAAATTTTATTCAACTAATGTTGACTAAAAGTTGAGTCTGTGAAGTTAAAAGGAAAGAAGATGTAAAACTTTAACATTTCAATAAACAATGAATGTTTCAGTGATGGCCATGAGCCTTAGACTAACCGATATATATATATATATATGTTTGTGTGTATATATATTGAGTAAAAACTGTCATAAAGTAAATTACAGTATCAACGAAATAATTCATAGCGCTCTGATCGTCAAAACTTGTGTACTTAATTCGGGGAATAGAAAATAGAATAAATTATGCTCTCCTGGTAAATTCTATGGAAAAAATAGTTTATTTTAACACTTCCGTTGAGAGCTTCACTGAGTGATTTTGTGTACCATTTCATACTTAAGTTCATGGTTTACTTTTTTCGTAAAATTCCTCCAGAATGGGAGGAATTTTTACGAAAATAAAATTTGAAGGATATATAAAAGAGAAAATAAAACAATCTATGGATTCTTTTTCAGGGAAAACCTAGCGAAGCACATTGATGAAGGAAATAATCATTATCCTGTCTTTGCATTTTAGCAATGTACACAGTGCTCCCGAGTTAGAATTCGACGGTAAACTCAACGTTTTAGTGACATCGTTCAAGCACTTTAATTTGCAAGTCGAATGTTGAATTTAATAATTGCCGTCTTGTAAACACCACCCGTTAGTTATCAAATGCATGCATCCAAAAATGACTTTACTTAGGGTTATTTGAATTTTTGCACTCGAAAGCTTTCACCAGCCACTGCATAAATAACGCAGAGGAGCGGACTGTGAATCATATCCCCATGCACCTAAGGGATTCAGCGCGCTGAAAACTCAACAAAGAAACATAAATTACTAAAGAGTGGAAGGAATTGAGATCGTTCACGACCATGCTTCTAAAAACGGACCCAACTCCAGACTTCTATTAAACCGAAAGGCACTTGGAAAAAATTTCCAATTATTAATATGCTGTAGAAAGTGTAACTTAATTGTGCATACACGTATAAAGAGATTTGCATAATAATGGGTGTCCTCAGCGTTAAAATTTATATAATTTTCTTAACTGAATGAAAACCGTGTAACATTTGGAATAAAATTATATCTCAACTTTGCTGCTGGTAATATATTTCCTCAATTTTCAACTAATCCATTCTGTTCCCGAAGAGACTAATTCAAATTTAAAATTACTGTAATGGTTGGTGACTACTGACGTTGTGAATTCAGTAATTTTTACAAAAATGAAAGTACGGCACTGAAGGGATTAATCAGATCTTCCCACATTTATAAATAGCCTGGCTGAGATTATAAATTACAACTTGCCTGGGTTAGCAAAAAATGTTGATATTACCATCGTCGCATTAAGGCATCGGAAAACATTTTTTCCCTTTGAAACATCTGTCATCTTCGTCAGTAATCTCATGCTCGTTCTATGTGTATTTCTGTCCCTTTCTCAGTTTTCTGTTAAGATACCGTATTCTTGAATAGAAATTAATATAGAACCATATTGGTGCACAGATTTGAAGAGGGATTATAGTTAGTTGTAATTGCTCATCAAAAACCTACCTTAATCGGTAGATTACCCTTCATCATTGGTGCACAAAGTGATTTACAATTCTTATGGCCTATTAGGTTTACTTTTTGACTCATTCCTGTGTAACAATATATTTTATGTTTTTCAAATTTTTGGAGAAAGTACTGGACAAATAAATATCCTATTTGCTTTCATAGATTTAATTGTTTGAACTGATGCAAAATTCTTAAATAAATCGTGTGTATCTTCCAAAGTAAAGTATAACGTAAAAGTAACGAAGCCACTTTAAGGAAGGTCAAGTAAATTATATTACTTCTCCGCAAGTGGTCTCATTTGTAAGTACCAATTCTGTTGGAAAAATAATTCTTTCTTCAATGAAAATGCACTATGTATTTGAAATATTTTTTTCCAAATACCATAGTATCAATTTTTTCTTTTCTTTAATGAAGGTGCCTACGGAACAGGTAATCAATCCTTTTTTTGGGACGGAAAATTTCTCAATAATAATAATAAAATGGTTATATTTTTGCATTAATGTATTTTAACAATAAATATCGACATATATCTAAATATGATAACATTTACACTAAGCGGTACGTATTCATTTTGTTTTTATTCTTTGTTGTTTGTTTCCCTGTGCTGTTCTTCGTTCCCAATGGAAAATTCTTTGAAAATATCTTGTGTTCGTTCAAATGTCTTGTGGTTTATCGTCGGGATTTCGATGTCTAAAATATTACCACTTTACGGCGGCGACCTTTCTATACTCTTTTCTAAGAAACGTTCCTTCACCTCCCCCCCCCCCCTTTCTTGCCTCCCGCAGGTCATCGTGGTGCTCTGGTGCGTGTCGCTGGCCATCTTCGTGCCACTCCTCTGGGTGAGGCGGACGGACCGGGTGGTGCTCGGGGGCGAGGGGGAGCTCCCGCCCCTGGCCCGCACCCACCACTTCGCCTTCTGCCTCGAGGACTGGCCGCCTTCCGGCTCCGAACGGAGGCTCTACGGCGTCTTCTGCTTCGTGCTGGTGTACGCCGCTCCCGGCACCGTGGTCATCCTGGCGTACGCCCTCATGGGGCGGAGCCTGTGCGCCGCGTCGAACGCTGCCGCCTCCGGGAGACACCCGCCCTTCTTCCACGCGGGACACAACGGGACGGGCAGGACTCAGGGGTCGGTCTCCTGTTCCTCCAGGTGAGATTCCCTCGCCACCCCTCCCCCGCGCTTGTTTGGTGCGGAGGGGGGGAGGGGAAGGGGATGGGGATGGGGGAGACCGTGAAGTCGCTCCCTTCCCCCCCGATTGAGGAATAATCGACTCGGGCAGGCGGGTCCCGTACATGATCGTCAAATCACTTGGGTACGGAACCGTGAATCCTCGTTTCTAAATTCCGCGTGACTCCTCCGGAAATCTCCGTCCATGCATAAACCGGAGCTTACCTAGGAAGCTGGAAGCGTCGCAGGGAGAGAAGACTAATACTCCCGAATATATGTTTTCAAACCGCCCTCAGGGGTCACGTACCAGGTGATGTGGCCTATTAAACTTTTTATTCCGTTTTGATTACTGTGGTTTGATTAATAGTTACCTGAATTTTTAGGTGTAAATTAGATTGCTTAATGCCGATTGCCGTGTTTTGGTTAATATTTCAGGATTCGCTGCTGTTTCCAAAGCGTAGTTTTTATAGTTTTAATATATTATTCTTAGATAAAGTACCAATCGTATTATAGAGCCCCACTAGTTTAATAATTTATTGATAAAATTATAAGAAGGAATTGTTCAATGGAAACAATGAATGTTTTCTAAGCCACGTACTAAGTCATGTACAAGACGTGATGGATGAATTTCAAAGAATTCATCTCCTTCCCTATTTATCGCGGTCTCAGAACGAACCTTAGGATGAATTTAAAACAATTTAGGTTTCCTTAGGTGAATTTAAAGTTCTTGTGATTATCTAAATCGGTATATTGCGTATATAATACCATTAGATGATAAGAGAATTTTAAAAATGTGTTGTATGATATAACTCTAATATGTCTGTGCAGTATTGCTTAAATTAAAAGAGGAGTTTCTCACCCAGAGAACAGAGAGCATTGTTTAAATTATATGCCAATTCTGGTAGTATAAGTTGCATCGTCTGTATAATCCTGGTAATTTTTTATTCCACTAAAATTTGGTTTTTGTTTCTGTAATTGTGGCCATTGGATAGAATGGTGATTATGTCATCCACGTCAATACATAATTATGATGCACAAAAAAGACTTTCAAATATTACAGAACTTCTAGTGTTGTAATACCCACTATAGGCAAGTTGAACAGCCAGAAAATAGCATGTGGACCCTCATCTGATTTATTGATGCTCGGATAAAGAATGGAAATGCCTTTCTCCTTATACTCTTCACTTTTCGTCACTTCTTTGGAAAAAGCTCGAAAAGGATTTTAGGCTATGGTAAAAAATATCAAATTCCACCTCCTTTAAAATTAAAAGCAAGTGTTCTTTACAATATCTGCTTTCTCCTTTTTTTATTTCTATCCATGGGTCTTCTTGTTTTTTTCTGGATATGAAGTCCTTCAACAGTGGAAGCAATATATTCCATTTCTGATTTATGACAAAATTTGTTGTGGGCTATCCCCAACCAATTTTAAATCGATACAATCAGGCCCATGGGTATAATATTTTTAGAGTAGGTGTAATATTTACCTCTGATATTTTTCGGCTTGCTTCCTTTTTATACATTGTTAACTCCACTACAGTCGTAATTTTAAAGTTAATCTTTCTTTATGCATCTTTCTGCGCTAGAATATTATATTATGTTAAGTCCATGCATAGCCGTGGTTTAAATCAAAACGTATTTTTTTTCTTTAAAGCAACCCAAAATCCAAGATTTAACGCTCAAGTACTTTTATTGATTCTTCAAAATTCAATGCAGTCCGTTCAAAGGGTAAACACCGTCCGAGTGACAATTCCGACCACAACACACCAGCGTCTCTCCTAGAAATTCCCCCGGGCGGTGATGAATTTTTGAAACGCCCATCCTCATTGAGATTTCAAAGTCCCGAAAAGGAGGCTCTTTTTTTCTAGTTTCGTCACCGTGTCCCGGAGATTTTGTTTTCTCCTTGTACCCCTCGCTCGCGGGACCTACATTACTAAGGCTTTTTCTACCGACCCTCCGCCCACCTTACTCAACCTACGCCCCCCACTACACCTATCCAAACCCTGAAATTGTGTCAACACCCCCAAGGCGAGGAATCACGGAAATTCTCCTCTTCCTATTTCTCTCTCGCCCTCTCCCTCCTTTCCCCCTATCTCTTTCCACCTCTCTCCCTCTCTATTTCTCCCTCTAAATCTCTCTCCATATCTATTTCCCTCCCTCTCTATTTCAATCCCTTTACTATACGAGGGTGGTCCGATAAGTAGTTAGCCTACAAAAGAAAAACGAAAATTTTGGAAAAGTTGCGATTTATTTCTCAACATAGTCTCCTTTTAGCTCGATACACTTGACCCAGCGATGCTCCAACTTCTTTAACCCGTCTGAAAAATATCTTTTCTTGAGGCCTGCAAAGTAGGCCTCCGTGGCGGCGATGACCTCCTCATTCGACTCAAATTTCTTCCCGGCGAGT